>JAGDQP010038374.1:0-18198 GCA_022664845.1 Lepisma saccharinum
CTTGGCTTGTAACGATCCATCTACATACGCTAAAAAGTCTGCAGATCCTTGTGGACATTTACTTGTGGGTTACAAGTGTAGACGACTACACTGTTATTTCGAGAAACAGAATCACTAGTAATACTAGTCACATTGTGATACTAGTCCATTGACTTGTAGCTAGTATTTTAGAACTGTAAGTTTGAGAAACAGGAACTTGTGAAGCGAATTGATATTAATAGTGTAGAGACTAGTAAAATTGTTCCAAAAGTTTTGAGAAACCGGCCGCTGAAAGTAGTAATAATATTTCTGGAGATATAGCTTCAGCTAAGAACATTAGTCCAGTGGAACGACGTCAGACTACTGAGTATTGAAAGTGATTAATGTAGGTTCGAACCCCTCTTCTTACCGAAGATATTTTCACAAGGCAAAAGTGAACAATCGAATAGACACTTCTGTTCGTGAATGTCGAATACTAATAAATGTGGAAGCAGCTAGCCGAATTTCCTTTGGTAGGAACGTCCTTGTAGAAAAAGAAGACGACGACGAATATTGGTTGGAAGATTCATACTAAAGTATCTGTGTATTAACAGTGCAAATACGAAGAAGTCATTGACCTGAAGCGTCAAGTTTTCTTGTACAGTACTTCTTTAACATGTGTTGCGTAGAATTTTAGAAGCGAAATGTGTGGTGCAGTGGTTTCGTCTTCACCTTTCATTCCGGTGACCCGGGTTCGATCCGCAGTCAGCGCCGTATTTTTTCGACTAAAATGGTACCTTCAACTATTTACATAACTCAGTCAGAAATTCTCTTTGGGTCTGAGAGAAAAGAAGCATCACTAGCTAGAATCAGAAAGTAAACCTTGTGTTTGCGTTTGTTCTTTAGGTAATAATACATCAATCTAGTTTCAAGGTTTTCATTGATCTTTCTCTATCCTTCTCTTTCTATCCATGACTTCATCAATTTTTTTCTCTTTCTCTCTTACTAATTCCTTCTCCTACACACACGCTCTGTCATTATGTGAGTGTGTTTATTCTATCTCTGCAGATTATTATAAACATTATTTTATTCGTGTCGTGAGGAAAATTGCCCGGTACTACTTCAGTCAGGATAGATGGCCGTACTAACAGCTTTTGATTGCTAAGCCAACGCTATAGCAACTGAGCTACGGCCACTTGATCGATCTCGGTCTCCATGTCGATCCATCAACACGGCATTAAGAAGCAATATGCCGATTGACAGAGCGACAGGTTTATATATTTTACTCGTTGGGTTTGGATCTTATTTATAGCTTTTAGGCACCTATGGATCACTCCAAGATAAGGTTTTGTGAAATGTGATAGGGAGTCGGCCAGGACGTAAAGTGAAGGTATCATCCCGGTACATGTCTGGTGTGGCTGAGGAAAACACTGGGAAATCCTAAGTCAGGACAGTCAACCGCTGGTACCGAACCGAGGACCTCCCGAATTCGAAACCAACACTCTCCAAAGTTAGATATGTTGGCCGTTTGGAACGAAACATACTCATATCTACGTTTATCACATGCACGCACACACACATATATTTTTCTGGAAAGGGAAAGATCTTAATTTATCTCAGATATTTTCCATATGATGCTCAAAGATTCATACTTTTATTTGTATCTGTTGAACATCAATATATGATATATATATATACTCCTCCCTTCGGAGAAAGACGTCATCCACTAGTGGATTGAATATGACTGTGATATATATCATGCAACATATTTTGTGTATTTTTCTGTTAACATCTTCTTTGTAACGTAAATAACAACATAATATCAGAAATTATAAAGCATAAATATCGTGCCCCATTTTTAAGAACTGATAGAAACAGACGTTTTGTCTTGTATTTCGTTCATAATATTAGTGTTCTATGGAATACTCGATTCATTAAGAAAGAAATAATTACCTAGTAACTATAGGTTTCAGCGTTCATTTTCGTTTCTTCATGTTCGGTAAGGCTTTTCTACTGGACAATTTAAATTACGTCTTTCAGTAAATTTCAACTAATGGCCCAACTAAAGTAAAATTGCGTTAGGTTCCCTGTTTTGCTGTTTCAAATGCGATCTCTTTTTTTTTATTATTCTTTCGTACATACTACAAGAAACCATAAATATCTTTCCAGAAGCCAGGACATGCGATAATGATTTCTCTTAAAGAAAAAAATATCCAACCCTTGCTCGTTCATGCACACACTCTCAGAATCACACATCGCCCCCTCTACGTCAGTTGGGTGGCCTATCTTCTAGGCTTGGGGAAAAATCGTGTATAATAAAGTCATGTGAACATTATTTTAGCCATGATAGTACAATGACGTTTGTGTCCGGGTGGTGCAAAAGAACTTTTGTGATTCACATTTCTCTTCTCTTTTCCTGGATTGATTGCATCCCTTAATTTTGGAAATAACTGTAATTAATAATATCCAGTGATAGTGTACTTTGTTCGAGATAATAAAATTCGAAAACTCTCTTCACGTCCCAAAAAGTGTATCCATAGGTTTGCCAACTGAGGCTTGGACTTTGCATTTATGAAGAAGTGACGATTCCTGGTGCCGCCACTGCATACTTTGCTCCTTGCATTTCGGATGCTAATAGTACATCTAGGTTTTATCCACGGTTACATATCTGGCAATAAACAGTTCATTGTTATACTTAAGAAAAGGTAACTTGTCCTCTGTTGCGTGAAAGTTTTAACACCTACTACTAAAGTCTTGCATAATAATATACTATTGCATTTAAATTGTAGTTGAACCCTTTTATGTGAAGAACAGTAATTGTTGAACACTCCTCGTAACTAGAAATGAACTCTCAAAAGAATTTCTTAAAATTGAGAAGAAAGTTCTTATCTGTGCAACGAAAAACACTTTTCTTAGAAATGAGATGCCAACCAAACTTCGAAATGTAGGTGTTCGTTATGAAACTAGCTTGATCTTGTCCAGGATAGAAAGCAGTGGCGAATGTTTCTTACTGCACCGATAAAATTACGAGTTTCGTAAGCCATAGAGCTAGTTATTTAAAAATATAATATATGGTTTTGCTGTAATATTTACTTCATTATTTATGCCTAAGCGTGTAACAAATTTTACCCAGGCCCCGTGACTCGGTAAAGATAAAATAAAGTGTATGGGCGGTAACATCCCAGTGACTCGGGTAGTAACATTGGGAATGAATTTCGGATCAGAAATGAGTAGGCACATGGGTTCAACCTGTGCTGCCTGACATCCTAATTAAAGTTTTTGAGGGTTAATCCTCACCCACACGAAGCAAATGATGGGAGTTTAAATATACCGGGTTCTTCCCATTTATTGTCTCAGGTGCTAAAAAAAATCAGAAACTTAAGTGACATAGCATTCAAGCGCATTGTCTCTCATTGGCCATTTTGTGGAGAAACCAACCAAGTGATTACTCTGTAAATAATCAATATAAGTACTGTATTTTTATTTTTTCGGTATTCTAGGTATTACTCGGTAATCGCTTGTATCAATTCTGTAGTACTGACCTTGGAAAACTTAGGCCAATTCTGGAACAACATTGTAAGGAAGGTTACCAGCAGGGCTACAACATCCGTGCATACGCAATGCCAATCCAAAATATGTTACCTTAGCAACTAAGCCACGCAGTCCAGATTCATTTAAGCTGGCATTAAATCCATTACTTTGGATTCAATTAGAAATCGCAGCCCAGATTTTGGATTTTTGTGTAGATTTGCAAGTAACCCCCTAAGCATGTGGAAAATGTTGATTTCTAGGTAGTCGGAAACACGTCAGAACATGTATATTGATTTCACAATTTGAGGATCTATTGTGCTCTCCCTAGGGGTCGCACCCCAGATTTGGGACTTTTCTGGAGTTTTGCATGTTACCCCTGAATATGTGTAAAGCTTTGTATTTCTAGCTAGTCGGGAACATGTCAAACATTTATGTCAGTGAGTTAGTCAGTCAGTCAGTCAGTGAATGAGTGGTAATTAAAAAAAGCATAACTTGGGGCCTACAACTCAGCACCCCATAAAACCTTTGACTAAAGGTTTTGTTGTGTTATACAAGATATTATTACTAGTAAACGTTGGTAATTTAATGTTGCTGGGTTAATTACTTAGCAAGCAGTAACAGTACTATTCATTTGACTTACATATTAGGAGGAGTGATAATTAAAGACATGTAGTAACGTTTCGGCCACTAATAATTTTACCGTTCAAATAACATAGAGTTAAAATAGTTTCAAATAAGAAGTCTGCAAAGTTAGAGAGAATACTTTTAGTCTCCAAAACATTTTCATTTCTTAAACATACAATAAAACTCATAACGACTTAGGTAATATTATGATCATAAAATTCGTTGTCTAAGAAACACTACGTTTCATTTATAATTTTACATTAAAATGAGTAACTTTTTACGAATTCTGTACGCCTTAAAATCTGCAATAATGTGAAATAACCAGCTTCCAGAATTTTTTTTTCATTTTTAGAAACGAAACTGTTTCGATTTTCAAAGAGAGAAGTATGAAACGGCGAATAAAACTCGGGTCGTCTTGCCTAAGTAAAGTGAGAGATGCAGCCAGCCACAGAATAATCGTCACGCTTTTTTCAATAGAGATTCAAGACACACGATGCAAAATAAGCAAGTTTAATTCTATCAAACACAGCGTAAGCAAGATTTGTACAAGAATTATATTAAGAACTCGTGATCAAAATTGGACTTCCACAGCAAATATATATAAACAAAATATATCTTCAGAAATATCAATGCCCTAGTTTGTTTTTTTGAAAATTTTGAACAAGGATTATATTATGTTTTATTCGGTTACTTAATTTATTTTTGAGCTGCATTCCACTAAATATCTTTATATTTTTCATATACAAATGATATTGTTCCTAAAAAAGCATTTCAGCCAGGCAATTCCGTAGGAAAGTAAGCAGACTGCCTGCATTGTAGAAGATGAACAGTCACATGATGGAATGTTATCTATAGGACAGTTCTCATTCCTGATGAGATGAATAATTTCTGATCAAAAAATCCACGATTTATTTATAGTGACTGTGGTTTGACATAATTGATTTATCTTTATCGTGTGAAATCGGACGTGGCACTGTATAAAAAAAAAGGATCGTCTTTTTTACCCAAGAATTGCAAAACCAAATAGCGTCAAGCCTTAACATGTTATGAAAGTTCCGTTTCAATACATCTTTCGTGATAATAAGTGCGAGTATCTTCGTAACTTCCACCAAACAATTGATAATAGCCTAATATCTAGTGTTTCCATAGGTTGAAAGAGAAATTTCTGCGCTATACAAAAACATAAACTGTTCCACGTATATTTATTTTTTACCGACTTCGATGATGCTATATGGAGTTGCGATAAAGATTTCCAGTTCCAATCCTGACTGAAGTGCTGATGTTTCTGTATTTTAAAACGCATTACATTCCTATCGGGACGACCAAAGTCTTAATTCCCAAGAAGGACATAAAAAAGTAAAGTTGTTTTTATTTATTTTTTTTCCGACTAGAAATCACTTATTTGTCAAGCAGCAAAACTCTTATTATGTTCCAAATATTAAATCACATATATAACAATTATAGTTGCAAACATTTAAAAGTATTGTTGTAGACAAGAATGAACTCAATCTCTTCCCTAAAGTTTATGAAACAGAAGTATGACTAATGTATGGGAGCCAGAAACAAAGTAGCACAGTAGGATATAAACTTTCATGTGACATTCAAAATACTAATACTGAAAAGAAACAATGTTACTATCAAGTATTGGAGTAGTAGCACTCACTAGAAACACAATTTGAATTTGCAGTGGAAGACTTACCAAAATGTATAAGAGAACCAAGCTTCACTTACAGTCACAGGCACAAACAAGGAAAACAAAAGTCACGATTACTGCACTTTACTTCTACAGACAAAGAATAGTTCCTGCCTGTGTTCCGACACCGCGTCAGTTGCACCTTATATCACGTCACACTCATAAACCACAATTGAACAATACATTGCTCGCTCAGATCTTTCTCTAGTCAAGTGTTCAAGAAAGAAGGAGCTTACTGAGCATGCGCATGGTAGTTATAAGTAGCCAATCAAAATCCTTTGTAAAGAAAGGAAGCTAAGCAAAGGATACAGTCTTCAGCCAATTAATGATTTGGACATATTGCTTATAATGCAGCCTTCTTACTTCTGATTGGTTACAAACAGAATACTACTAAACTTTGCATAATGCGACATACAGGATGGAAACCTCAAACGAAACAAAACACGATAATATTCTTAAGAACAGTCATTTTCACTTTATTCCTTTAGCTAATTTATACTTCAAAAGTTTTACGAGTAAAGCAAATGAAGACCACAGAAAAATAATTGCTTTATCCATTTTACTGATTCTACAGAAGAGCGTTTTAAAAGTCCAGAATTAGCATTGCGTATATCTGCACATCAAATAAAGATTTCCTTGTAGTATTATCATCATGTTGCATGATGGTTTAAACTTTTCCCTTCAAACAGCTAAGTAATGGTACTATTGTCTCAATTTCGCCAAAGATGGACAAATCACGTTCCTTTCCTCTGGTCTTCAAATGCATAATGTTTAATCTTTACCCTTGTTTTGTCTTCCTTAGTCTAGAGTAGATAAGTCCTGAACTAAGAACAGAACTGGGGGACCATTACAGTTTTGATGCCGGCTCACGCCAACCATCCTTACTAGGATTTTCCAATGTTCTTCGATCTAACTAGGGAAATACCGCAATTTTAATGAGGAAACAGGCTTTGAATCTAATTTCCCAATTTTGTTCCACCGCATTTCCCAAGAATTGTCGCACCATAAAGTTCTAAAATATTTACTCGAACATTCCTATACAAACCATAAAAGTGCATTAAATTTCCCTTGTTTCAAATACATATAAAATTTTGTTGCGCAGTGGAAGGAGTGAAACCTTATTCCCAAAAAAAAATCATAAACCATATCACGTTGGGTATTTAACACGTTTGTCTATGGTTTGTGTAATATGTCCTACGTTGCAGAAATTTCGAGTATGAGCTACTAAAACTCTACCATGGATTTGGGAGAATCTATCAGGTTCAACTACCTAATTTTCAAAATACAGAGAAATCGATAGACAAAAACAAAATATATCAAGTTTTTTAAGGCATAATATTCTATATAAAATCTACATCTAAACTATATTCTTTTCGCAAGGATATAAACAAGTATGTGAAACAACGAAATAAAAATATCCTTCCTGCTTTTGCTATAATTACAACGTTAGAATTTTATCACTTTCTCGCCGTTTTCCTCCTTTGTGTAGAATGAACCTAATTAACAACTCAAAAAGTTATTGAAACATGGCGTAAGTAGCGTTGGTAATATTTTGAATGTCTTCGAAATTCGTACAAAGCTTTTCTGACTTTCTACACTATTTTCTTCGGGTATTCACTTTAGCAGTCAGCTAGCTCGTGTTTGAGATCCACACGAGGCTTTCGGTTTTTATTTTAATTCCAGAATTCGTGAAAGCTGCATTATATCAGGCTTTTGTTTTCTGGCGTGTTTCAGGAATGTTTTTGAATATTTCCCAATGTATGTTCTGAAGGTTAAACTCACCGAGGTTTTCCACGATTACCTGCAGATCAGCAGACGAATGCCGAAAGTAATCAGACAAATGTTTCCTTCTTTGCCCTGTCCCCGGGAGACTGATTGAGTAAAGATTTCCTCCCTTAGAAATGTGGCGGACTTTGGTCATAGTTATCGCTCTTGGTGCTAAGCCTATAAGTTTAATAAATACAGTGAGCAATGAGATACTAATCATCGGTATAGTGTCTTGCAGAGATATGTCCTGATTTCCTAAAATGGTATGAAACCAGTCAAACTTTGCTGTTGAGCGGGCACATATAACACAAAGGCTGTTACGAGTGTTTTCAATAAATTGCGTTTTTTTAAAATCAATACAGTAAGTTTCATCATGAATACCGTCAGACACAACTGATATATACTAAATAAAATATCACCAAATACCCTATTATCATTCTCACATATACATGTATAATATGTTTTTGTTTAGTCTATTTCAGTTTATTTTAGGTCCCAGCCCCTAAACAAGTTGCTACAGCATATCCGTATCCCAAGTTTGAGGAATGATATCACCCTTGATATTATTTTAGATTCCATTCTAGCAGTTACCATTGAGTTTAGGGAGTGAATAAGGATAGGTCAAGATTATATTAAATTAAATAAGACAAAAAATAGTCTTGAGGATTGGAAGTAAATTCGCTTGATAAATTGAAGCCAGTTCTCTGTTCACACTTATTTATACCTTATTACCTATTGTTACTACTGAAAACGAATAAACAGTAACATAATTAGCTCAATTTTCTTCTATAATAATGCTAAAGTACTATTTAATTAGTTTCATGTAATGTAATTATATCGATGTCAAGTGGTGAGCGACTGAAGAAAAGTTCTATGTACGTTATAAATATGTACGTTATAAGTAACATTTAAGTTAGTTTCAATTTCGGTTCTTACTACTCTTCAACACATCTTATTAAAATTTGTCGCTCAAAAACTAAAGAATTATTATCTTTTATATAATTCTTCTGTTTTAAGTAAATACGACACTAAATACAACACAATGAAGAATGATGTTGACAGAATCATTTAAGAATCAACAACATTTTTGGATATGTAACTACTATGAAAGTGGATCTATGTAAGTAATATTCAAAATGTGAACCTAAATACTAATCAAATTTCAAAGCTTTTTTGAAACATTTTTGGAACTTTAAAGCTTTCAAATTTCCCTTAATAACCTCTCATATAGCCAGTTGCCTGTCTTTTCGTTGAAAAACTGTTTTAAAAAATGTTTAGCAATTAATAGTATCGAGTCATTTTAGAAACGTTAATGAAGTCTCGATGGAGTTTTGATTGAACTACATTGAAATATTACAAATTTAAATTCATTTGCAAAGAAAGTATACGTATTTCACCTGTCCGTGTTATATTTTTATGTTGATTGAAATTCATTGGGATACGCTTACTGGAATAGAGAAAGGGAAAACATGGATTTCTCGTTTCAGCTTACAGTAGATGGAGGAAAGATGCCCATTGGAAGCTGATGCCTACAGTAGTGTAATTCCATAACTATGACTCTAGATGGAATATTTGGGTGATGCGAAAGAACTAGTCTTTATGCTCTCTAAAGGGCTGTAGTGAATGTCAGGTAATCTGTTCACTGGAGACGGAGCAAGTACTTTGAACAATAAAAATATATTTATTTTAGCCTAAAAATAATTTTCTCTACTCAGTAAACAGTTTAGAATCGAGCTAAATTCCATGACAGTGTAGAAAATGCACTTGAGTCGGCTTGTTTTGCTTAAACTTTGCTTGGAATGTCAAGTACTTGCTTAGACTGTAGCACAAAGAAGATAGGTGTGTAGTGGGAAACAGGTGAAGTGGCGTCTTACCCCGAAAGTGGAAATAAATGCCCGCTACCTAAATGTATTGCATCAAAAAAGATTGTTTTCATTGTTTTGTGAACTATTCTTTATGAATAGAATGGACTCATACAAGGACATTTCTAATTGGTAGTCTGCGTTCGTATTCAATAGAATGTGAATGTCATTTATGGCATTGAGGTAAATATTGGTCAGTCCGGAATAGAGTTACGGTGAGGATGTGGGAAAGTTGTCGGCCAGTGCCTAGTTTCGAAGGCACCATCCCAGTATTAACCTTATGTGAGTAAGGATAACATTGGATAATCCTAATTGAGGATGGCTACTTCGGGAATTGAACCTAGGACCTACCGAACAAGAAGCCAGCGCTCTGATAACTGAGCTACGGCTACTCGGTAGTTGTGTAATAGAATGTATTCTGTACGTTAAAGAAGTATTTTGTTGCTTCACACACCATTAAACTCATCTGCGTTCCATTATATCATAAGAAGAGATATCTACGCTTTCAAGCAGATGTCGTCGAAGTGGACATTGTAATAAATATTTTCTAAAGTTGTTGAAATATATCCATATTATTTCATGTATATTTGTCATATTATAGATAATGTGGACATGAAGTTTCAAATTGAATTTCACGATTATTGTTATATATAATATATAAGGTACCTTGCCCCAAATGAGTGGGCATCTTGTACTGATGTGTTGGATAAGATGTCTATTTTGATATAGTTGTTTAAAGGCCCATATATTAGTGGGCTATACAATTAGCTTGATGTGATTCTGTTAGTAAGAGCATGAATTTTCAATATTATATTTGTGCAAAATTTTGCTTTTCTGTTTCTTTTACTCCACAATAGTTCCCAGACAAAAATGCGTGACATCTATCAATCCACTATATAGCAAGGAACAATAAATTGGAATTCTGCAGGAAGTTTTCGTCTCAGTGACGCTGTGCAAACACAATATTTATTTGTATCAACTGCAGAATACAAAATTATAAAGAAGAGCTATATAAAAAAATAAATAGATTAGTTTAATGGCATCGTATACAGCTACAGTTTCTAAATTTGGAATGAATACCGTCTCATTCCGACTCACTTTTAGCACCGTCGCTCTCGTTACAACACTATGAAAATGGTAAGCCATTGAGTGTAGCCTAACAACTTATAAAAGATTCACAAAAAATTACAACTTCTTAGTGCTTATTCAAAAATATCAAGAAACACAACCAATATTGTAACGGAAAAAGCTTTGGTAGAAATCAAATTATTTAAACGGGCTTGAAATTCCAAATTTTCCTTGCTTTTTTCACTAGCATTGTTCTAAAGGGGAGTTAGCAAGAAGGAGAGAAGTTAATAAAAAAATTTCAATTCAAAGTAAGACAGTACAACTTAAAATTATGTAATATATTTAGTCGGTCTGCAGCTACTGACTCCCATATTTTATTTGTAGGCATTGTCAAACTACAGTATTGATGTGCCAAAAGGGTAAATTGTCTACTTAATGTTCATAGATTTTCACTTTTTATTGTTTATTTATTCTGTTAACTATATAGATAGCTATGAAATAATTTATCACATATCTCAAGGATGTCGCCTCTTGCCGAACACTTTTGCTGGAGCAAGAAATGCGAAGGTAAGGAAACCTGCCTTAGTTCCGATAACATTATGACACCACCTTGTGTAACTGAGGAAAGCTCCGGAAAACTTGTCAGTATGTCCGCTACACTGCAAAAAATAGCTGTGTTAATTCAACATAATGCGGTGTCCGAGCGTGACTACCACTTTTGTGTGTTAAATCAACACAACACACGGTGTTGATTTCGGTACTGTGAAAAAAATATATACGGCTGCAGCTACATTTGAACATGAGTTGCTCAGTTAAAAGTCGAGCGTTTTACCGACTTCGCTAAATCGTCAGACAGAATAGGCACTAGATGCAAACGATATTTACTAACAACATTTGAGTTAAACGACTACACTATAGATTTAAGTAGTGAAGGGGTCAAATATATGTTGCTGAACCCCCAAAACAAACTAAGTTACTTGCACGATTTATCCCATGGTTTAATCACTTCCTATTTGTCAATTGAGAACCAGAATTCCCATTCATTGAATATATTCTATTTCTATGAAAGCAAGCAAGATGGCGACAGTCAAACACTTGAGCAGGATTACTGCTTATCGTAACAACATGTCAAATGCTGCGCTTGCTTTCATAGAAATGGAACATATTCTCAATAAATGGGGATTGTGATCCCTAACTGACCAAAGAAAAAGTGATTAAATCATGGCATAAGTCGTGAGAGTAACTTTGTGTGTGTTTGGGGTTCAGTAACATTTTTTTATCCTCTATATTGTTTCAATCTAGTACTATTTCTATCTGACGATTTAGCGAAGTCGGTAAGACGCTCGACTTCTAACTGAGCAACCCATGTTTAAATCTAGCTGCAGCCGTATATTTTTTTCTCCCAGTACCGAAATCAACACCGTGTGTTGTGTTGATTTAACACACAAAAGTGGTAGTCACGCTGGGACACCGCATTGTGTTGAATTAACACAGCTATATTTTACTGTGTAGAAGGACTCGAAGCTAGTACCTCATCATCAGCATTTCAGAGCCTGTGAACCTAAGCAATGGACTATGAGTCACACATGTAACGGACAATTTCACGGGAAACAGATATTGTGTAAATTATTCTCAATTTATGAAATATGCAATGGAAGTAACGTAGAAAATTTATATAAATTTCGATCAGAACGTAAATGCTTAGATTTCATTCAAGGCATGTCGATGCGATTTGAGCACACGAAATACGAATTTGGTGAGATCTCGTCAGTTTAAGCTAATTATAATTCGGTTGTTTCTTTCTGTCATACCCGAGATGGTAAGACCGTTTCAGGTCAAAGCTGAAAGTTTCCAAATTAGCTTTGCACGAAAGTGTTCGACAAAAAACTCTTCACTTATTTATTCGAAAATTTTTGGGGTGTAAGGCAAGATGAGATCTAGAAATATGGTTAGACACAGTATCTAGTGATGGGAAGTTTTAACTAATTTTAATGCATTAGACAGCCAGATGTGTCTAAGTCGTTGAATTTCTAAGTTGTGACGTCCATCTAGAATCACTCGCCCGGTCCAATCATGGGGACAGCTAAGACACTATCTCCATGTAAAAATAAGAAAACCACTGGTAAACATGTCATAATAGCTTACAGAGGAATTCAAACGCGCTTGCTTTCCACTTTTATTATTGGTACGAAAGTTTATAATAATTTCGTAGTAAAACCAATTACTCGCACATAGAGATGATTTGTGTTCAACCGTGTATTATGTTTACACAATTATACGCTGAAAGGCCAAACGTCCTTTTAAACGTGGTATAGAACTTTCTCTGAACACTTAGCTGTCTGCTGTCATTTACAAGAAACTTTAGGTTTGTGACGTAATACTCTTCACTAGCTGGTTTTTTATATCACTAAAGAAGGTACAACATTGTCTTTAAACAATACAGTGAGACATTCATTGCGTCATTTTAACCGCGACTTTGGTTTGTTTTTGTATCTACCACATTCCTCCTGGTGTCACAAATATAAATTTACGAGTGTTTTAGTTTATTACGTGATAATATACTGTGCTCTTTTCTAAGGATTACGTGTTCGTTGGAGTACGTACGGACATTGAATTCTTAGAATAGAGTAATATTATTAGAAGACATAAAATTACAATAGTCTTCTATAACATTATTTGCGAGAATGAACAATGTAGTTTTCTTTCATTGTAGATATAAATGATAAGCTTCAAAGAAAATGGGTATAAACGATACTTAAGAACTCCACTTAAGCTGGTCTACTTTATATAACACGAAAATATTAAAACAAGAAAAATCCTTAATTTATACAAGGACACTCGAGGCTTATATAGTTTACAACTATTAACATAAAAGAGCTTAAAATTGTACCACAATCTAAGTGTTTAAATGTGAAACTAAGGAAAACCTATGTGGAATGTGACTAAAACTTTTAGATGTGCTCGTACATTTCTTCTTCTAAGTTTCACAATATTCACCAACTTTGCAAAAATTTAATATTCATAATTTCTAATCATATCAATTCCTAACGCCCAAACTCAAATTAAATTGCATTGCAATTTTGGTTTTTAGACGGACCTCTGGGGATTCTGCATGCGAAGCCAACGTTCTACTAACTGAATTAGGGCGTTCGACAGAGTTCTGTTAAAATTGTTTAAAGTAGAAACTGGAAGCTAATATTTAATTAAACGAAACTGCCATATTGACATCAAAATGATTTGTAAAATACACGCACATTTCAAACCATAACAGATAATATTAAAATGGTTAAATATTTAAACCGGAAGAATGCTCTTTTCTAATACAAGCCAATACTTATGTCGTATCATAAGAAGTGTAAATAGTTTAACAAAATTTTTAGGATATTAAATTCATGACTAATGGCAATGCAAGAAAAAGTGAATAGAGTGACAAAGTTCCAACACTTTCTTACTTCAGTAAATAGAATTGAAAATCAAACCTAAATGTGACAAGAACGTGTCCCATAATTTGCATCAAACGGTACTTGCATACTTCAGATTACTATCAGAATTTTTTTCACGGAGAGTAGTTCATGTATCACCATTCCACGGAAAGCACTTCAAGATGACACAAAAAAGTTATGCTCATATGAGATAATAAAATACAGGAAATAACCGTTGTTTCTCTATCGTGCAAGGAACACAGTTGACAAGAAACCCCATTGACGTCTGCAAAACAACTCATAAACCATATCAGTTAACATTCTATGTCTTATATGCTTTGTTTACCGTTGATCTTCTTTGAATTAATAAAAAGGTCTAAATACTTGAACGGACAATAACTGTACATGTGTGTACGAATGAGCATATTGGAGTTGATTATACTATTTGAAATGCCATATTGGCGTAATATAATCAGTAGCTACGAAAGGTATTTTCTTTGATATAATACTTCCGTTCATGATAAGGACAATTCAGAATAACTAAATGGTTTCTTTATCAGCCTTGAATTTGAGAAGACATTATCCCTTTCTCGAGGTCAGTTCATACTTGGCACTGAGATATATTTACTCTTTTAATAAACGGAATTACGTTTGCTATTACAATACTGCTAGAAAGGTATCTTCTTACATAATGTCTGTATTCTATTACTGCCTCATGTTTTCTCTCTGGTAAACTTTTTTTTATATAGGTCAATCTAGTAACTTTGGACTTCGGCCCATCACGATTCGCCTTTAGCTGTTAAAATCCACACTCATGCCCCTGGCGGGACTCGAACCCGGGACCTTCGAGCAGATGGCCTACCGCCGCAGACCGCTCGGCCACCCACCGGTTCATGTTTTCATTGTGCATATACTTTTACAGGATATGAATGGAAGAATTGAATGCCATCACATAATGAAATAGTATCCGGAATACACTTATTCCACCATATTGACTATGCACATCTTAAACATTCGTTTATTGATAATAATGCAGTACTGACCAAAAATGCAAGTGTAAATTAAAACACATCATAGTTGGATTTGATCCATTATTTTTTATGATAGTGTAAGCTTTCCCATTATTGACACTGCCCAGTTTCTTTGACACTCCCAAGAATTTTTTAAAACATTAAATAGAAAATAATTTTACAATTCGAATATTATTCCCAAAACGTTGCTTATTCCTTTTTTGGACTTATGCACCCGACACACATCATGTTTGTAATTGATCGTAGTTAAGGTGAAAATTTCAAGAAGGCTTTGTTAAGATACAAAGTAACCTTTGCAGATAAGAAAACGACTATACATTTGATCTAATTTTTATTGCTATCATATAATTATTGTACGGGTTTCCTTCTTCAACAATTAGAAGAATGTTTAGGCACCCTTAGATGCACCATTGTGTAAACTGTTCAAACCAGTTATTGTTAATAGAGGGTGCCAATGACTGGTATGACATTTTCTCAAAGAGCTTAATTTTTAGATGGGGCTAATAAAATACTTTTAAAAAGATCGAATTTACAGTTTTCTAACATGAAATGTTTGCAAATGCGTTGAAATAAACCAATCAAAATTTTTCCAATCTATCAATGTTGATAGAAGCGATCCATTGATAGAGGGAGATCAACATAATCATGAAATCTCAAACGAAAAAATGTTGAAAAATCAAATCTTCGAAGGTGTTACATTCTAGCATATTCCTCATACAAAAAACGGGTCATTCATTCTGTGCCACACAGCCATTAAATCAATGTGTCTGATGATTTCGAAGAAATTTTATTGTCACTTATATTTTGATGTTTGTAATATGGACGAAAATTTAATAGAAAAATGACCTTCTTTGAGCTGCCAAAGTGAAAGTGTATTATTAGGGACACGAACTTACATCGGTTTAGAATTATTCATATACTTATCAGTTACATAATGGTGCCTTGTCTTGTGTGTGTAGCAAGCCAAACACACATAACTATGTTTTAAACTAATAATTTTCAGATAAAATAATATATCTAAACATGCTACCACATTATGGTAATGAAAGAAAAGTAAATTGAAGTTGACTTTCTTGATTTTTGAACTGAAGTTAGATCTGAAATGATATACCTACTCAAAACTTCTAGTGAACGGAACTGTCAATACCTCGATATGAAGGAGACAACTACTGGTTAGAGTGTGCCGACTAAGGGTCATTTTGGCAGCTTGAAGAAACAAATAAACAAAAGATGAGTGCACTCTACAATTAATTTCAGAAAATATCTCAGAGAGGTCAAAGTAAACGGGGCGCCGGAAAAGCGTCCAAAGGAAAATCGTCCAAAGGGAATACCGTCCAAGGATTTTGGGAAAATCATCCAAAGGGAAAAGCATCCAAAAGGAAAAGCATCCAAAGGAAAATCGTCCAAAGGAAAATCGTCCAAAGGGAAAACCGTCCAAGGGAAAAGCATCCAAAGGGAAAACCGTCCAAAGGAAAATCACCCAAAGGGAAAAGCATCCAAAAGGAAAACCGTCCAAGGGAAAACCGTCCAAACTGATATTTTGGTTGAAATTTTCTAGAACGGGAAAATCGTCCAATAAAAATTGTATTATGTATTATTAATTTCATATTAAAACCAGTCACGGGAATATCATCCAAACGGAAAAGCATCCAAAGGGAAAACCGTCCGAAGGAAAATCTTCCAAAGGGAAAAGCATCCAAAGGGAAAACCATCCAAAGGAAAACCATCCAAAGGAAAAGCATCCAAAGGGAAAATCGTCCAATATGTTTCGTTAACGGGAAAATCATCCAAAGGGAAAAGCATCCAAAGGGAAAAGCATCCAATGGGAAAAGCATCCAACGGGAATATCGTCCAAAGGGAAAATCGTCCAAACGTGGCCCTCATCAGTCCTGTAACCAGTGCGACAATATTTCTTGAGACTTTGAAACTATTGTTCTTTAGATAATGCTGTTTTGTTCTTATTGAGAACATTTAGGTAGAATGTCCTGTTTACTTGTTGTTAATGCTTCTAATTTAACGAATCTAACAAGTGTTATTTCTTTACTTGATATATTTAACGTAAAGTTTTATTTTTCTCGTATGTTGAAACTCTCTCATAATTATTTATAATTGAAGCCATGTTTCAAATGAGCTTAATTCACAGTCTCAAAACTTTCATAGAAATATCTTTTTATCTACTAAGAGTGAACGAAGAAAATTGACGACCTGGTTAACCCAGTAATACACACAAGAAGTGACATTACAAATACAGTAAACTGTTGAGTAGCAAATAGTGCTTAATTTAACAATTGTTGCGGTGAGTTAAATATTAACAATAGCTATTACGCGGAATAAAAGGATAATATTTGAAGTTAGAAATATATTCGCATTGTTTTCAAATCAGGAATGTGATAGGTAATTAAAGAAGACAAAAGAACAGGAAAGCAACCCTTAACATTTGATGGATTGCTAAAAAAAAGGGAAATATATTCTTGCATGGAATTCATTGAGGTTACTGTACTTCTTCTACGCATGTTTCAAACATCAATATTTGCTCCTCAGGTATGTTAAGTAGGCGTCTCCTTAGTTAGCCCTAATCTAGTAATGCGACTGTAGTGATAATTGAGATGCAGTTTACTTTATAGTTGGCAAAAAAGTGTAAATTTACAGGAAATATTTAAAATTTCAAACCTCTGTTGAAGCCATGCCAGTACTCGAAATGGGTTAGAAAAGGTAAGGGAACGGTTGCAGAAGTGGTCTAGAAAAGGTAAGGCCCGTAAGGGTACGCCATTAATAAAAAGATAGGAGTACGCAAAATCCAAGATGGAAAAGGTAAGGGCACGGCGTGTTCCCTACTTTGAGGACTGAGTGTTGCAACGCAAAATATAGCAAGTTTTGTGTTAAGGAAGTGTGAAATGAGAGCGAAATGTACTTGGGACTAATAAGCTAAATGCTTGTTAGGAGTACATGGATTTCGTGTTAAACGTCATGTGTATCGCGTATAGTAAAGAGAAGGTCTGATTGAAATTAACCCAAGACATAGGGAGTTACATGCGTAGGACCAACACGGCGTTGGACCAACACGGCGTTGAACCAACACGGCGTTTGACCAACACGGCGTTTGACCAACATGGCGTTGAACCAACACGGCGCAGGACCAACACGGAAACAAGACTGCGTTGGACCAACACGGCGTTAGACCAACAATAATATCCGGCGTACGACCAACACGGTAAAACACAAATCTTGATAATAATGAAGTA
>JAGDQP010038375.1:0-18197 GCA_022664845.1 Lepisma saccharinum
CCAGGCAAGATTAATCGAAAACCGGCGTCAAGTTGACCCAGCTTAATTGTATTGGGCCAGTCAGTCCGTCCGTCTACCGTATTTACATCCATGTTGAAGTACAAAACGAACTTTGATTCCTGAAAGGTAATTTCTGTTTCCCTGCACCTGAAATTTGAATAAGTAACGTAAAACGAAAAAGGTGGGAAACTCCACTTACATTGAGTATTAATTGGGCTAAAACCTTGGACCAAGAAACCAAATTCTAGCCTTAACGTAGTACGAAATGCCTTGATACGAACTTTAGTTCAAACTTAAAATTTTGATAGTACTTGCGTAGTTTTTTGTTGTTGTTGTTTTATTGTAAATAGTTTCTAATTGTTTTATTTGTCTCTCCACAGGTATATGATATCCAAGCAGCCATGTGCGACAGTGGCCACCTGACCTTGCATTACGGGAAGCATCATACGTCCCTAGTCAACGAGATTCAGTCCTGGTTTGAACTCGAGTGCTTTGCCGACATGTTACTTGTGTGTGACGGAGGAACGTTAAAGGCCCACCGACTTGTACTTGCGTCTGCAAGTCCCCTCATACGTGATCTCCTCGAAACCACACCAATGGTCGAAAATCCTGTAACTGTGCATTTCCCAGGAGTCAAACTTACGGACCTGAAGTATTTATTGGACTTTTTGTATACAGGTGAAGCTTATCTTCATACTCATGAAGTGGATACGCTGCGTGATCTCATAAATCTTCTTCAAATCAAGTCCGATTTTTGGGACAAATGGCCCGGTGCAGTCGTTGTCGATGGTGAGCCAGTGAATAATGGTCCAACAAGTCAAAAGTGCAAGGAGGATTTTATGTCAGTGAAAGTGGAAACGAATGGTAGTCCAGTGACAGATGAGCCTAAACATTGTGGTAAATTGTCAAACTCTCGAAGAAATTCGTTAAATCCAGTGAATTTGTGTCTTTCTTCTGATAGGCGATCTCATAATGACGTGGACGAACAACGATCAGATATTGCAACGAGTGACGTACATTCATCGTGTGAAAACAGTTTGGATAAAGACACTGCAATAAAGGTTTGTACTTCATGTGGGGGGAGGGTTTGTTGAAGGTGTTTAGTGCATTATATGCAATGCACGGTTCATTAATAGCCTATTATTTGTAAGGGCTCATTTTCAAGCCCGCTTGCGTTGCTTGCTTTGCGTGCGATTTGGGTGAGTAGCCAATTGAAACAAGTGTTGTAACGCGTTTTTCAATTGGCTACTCACCAAAATCACACGCAAAGCAAGGGGGCTTGAAAATGAGCCCTAAGGTTGATAAAAAACAGATCTCAAAACGAAGTGGATGGATCGCAACCACGTAATTTTCTTTCAAACAATGTATCCTCACATTTCGACTGGTCATGTTTGGTTGTAGTCCCATTTCTTAATTGATGATTAATCTTTAACGAAAACAAAATGGGACTGATGGACATGGCCATTACGAAATGACAAGACAAATAACTAGAGTGTTTCGTCGCGGTAGCCCTACCCCATATACTGTTGAACTAGCTATACCTCTACAAGTCTAATTCGGAAAACCTTGAGCAGCAATTACCTAGCGAAGAAAACATGGGATCGGTGTGATGTGAACCTTGGTTCGAATCCTATCTACCTCTAACTTTTTTTTTTTAAAGAAACCACATTTTCTTTCTTTCTGTATTCGAAAAAAGAAACCCGCTCTGTTTCGCTGAAATAGGTTAGAAAAGTCAGGTTAGATTATTATTTTCTTTATACGAAATGAAAACATTGATTACAAAATTCATAGACATAGTTTAGAAAAGTCGTTAGATTCTTTTTCTTATCATACCTGATGTAAACATCATGTCGGGAGGTTACTGCGAAGATCCAGTCGTCAAATAACTACCCGACGACAAATATGGACTCGTAAAAACGAACTATTTTTTTAAAAAAATAATTAAAATAAGCTTGACGTCACATGTTGTGGACATTGTAATTTATAACTAAGGCTCGGATTTGTAATTAGAAAATTACTTTGCTGTTTCATATTTTAGATATTTCAGTGTTTATTTTTTAATTTCGGATCCCCCGAATACCAAAATTTTATAGAAATTATTAAAAATTATTTGGGTGCTAAAAAAATATTTTGGCAGTAAACATTCATTTTTTAGTTAAGAAATCAAATATATAATTATTTAGAAATCTTTGAAAAAAAAAATATTTGCACACAAATTCAGCGAGAGAACAAGCATGACATAACGAGCATTATTACATTTGTGCTTAGCTGCTTTCAAGATACAGTATCTTCCAAGTGACACGACACGGCATTTAGTCAAGCACTTTGAATGGCTTACCAGTTTATACGTATATCTTGGTTTAGAGGCTTAGTTAGTTTTAAAGTAAACGTGATTTGGTCTCGATCTCTATGCGTGTCTGAACTGAAGCATCAAACTGTACGTAACTAACGATATTTGTTTGATCGGTTAGTATCGAACGATAAACGCCAAAACAAAAATTTCACCTCGATCGACTGTTCCCAGTCTAAACGAATGTGTACCAAGTGTTCAGTTCTCAGTAATTTTTTTTTACATTTGTTATCGCTGTGCGGCCCGTTTTTTATTTCTGATTTTAATTCTTGAGTTATGCACGTACCGGACTGTGCATTTATTAGCACATACTTTAAATAATTATTACGGTTTTTGACACGAATTAAGACGTTCCCTGGCTTCATATATTCATTAAATGTTTTATGGCATCAGCCAGTCCAGTATCGCTTTTAATTACAGGTCTCAACTTTTAAATATTGAGCTTGACTGAAACTTGTAGCATGTGTAAAGATGCCGAAGGTAAAAACCGAGAAATCTTAATTAATTCTGTTGTGAATCGAGGGCTAGTCGACATTTACAAGCGATGCCAAATTTCAGTAGATTTTGTGAAGCTTGTCAAAAGGAGGTAAATAAAGAGAACAAAGAACTAATGTTTGTGGAAAATACTCTTATTTTGGGTACAGCAAACGGCATGAAACACTTCAAGTAAATTGCTTGTACTTTTTTACGTTTAACCTTCCATAGGCGTAGCAGTTTTACAGAAGTTGAAACCGGATTTTTATTATAAAAAAAAAATTCTCCATTTTTTTAGAAATTATTTTTTGATCTATAAAAAAATTATAATCCGAGACTTATTTTGTTTATAACTAAAGATCTTTTATTTATTTATCTGCAAATGTTCAGAGAATTCTCAAAACTGACGGTAGAGGGCTCTACTGGTTTGTAACATCCTACCCTCTTGTGACGAGAAAAGGAACTTATTGCAGTTGATTATTTTTTATTTATGCGCCAAAAAGTTTTAATTAAAATTAATTTATTATTAAATTAGATTACTAGTTTAGATTAAATTAAATAATTATATAATTATAACAGAGCGGTCATATTTATTGTTACTTCAAATCTTACAAAGCAGAAAATTAAGTTATTAAAAAAAACTACACTGTAAGGGGTATCCTAGTTAATCATAAAAAATATACAAGACCTAGGCTTTTTCAAGTCTACATCCAACTCTTGATTACTTAATTTGGTGAAAATGGAGTAACATTAAATGGTTGGGTAGCATTTTCTTGCAGTTGCACGCACATAAATTACAGTAATAGACCATAAAAATGCAAGAACTTGATAAACTACATGTGTTGAAGCAATAGAAATGGGGAAGCTTCGAGTAGTGCTCCACAGATGTTACCGTAAAATATGATTCATTTTTGAGATAAATTATTTTACTGTTTCAATTATTCCAAATGCTTAAACAAATACTTATTCCGAGACAGAATTGGGTCATATTTACAATTCGAACCCTTGAAATAGCATTGAAATTAATTAATTTGTTAATTAAAACAATATCCACTCGCAGCAGGTTGCCTCTATTGCTGTGTACAAGTAAGCAGTTTCATACATACCTAACCATACAAAATTAGTCTGTAGTCTTGAATATGGTGTTCTTGAAATGTATTATTTGGTTAGATTTAACAGAAATAGTTGATGCGTTGAACAGAAGAGAAACCTTTGAAATATTCAGTGTGTGCATAATATCGTGCAAAAAATCCTGAGTCGAAGAAAGTATATTGAAATAATTGAATCTGAAAATCGAAAAATCGAGAACTTCCCTACTTGATCGTGTAGAAAATATAATTTATATGACATTTTCAGAACTATATCCAGTGCTGTAGTCCCAAATTTTTCAGAGGGTATACGTTAAGCAGGCACATCCAGAAGTTTCTATCGTGGGGGTCCAGCGCCGTCGATGTGAGAGGGGTCTGTCTGTGTGTGAATATTGCCAAAAAAATGTTACTAATTAAAAAAAATCAGTCTGAATTTCGGGGTTATGCCCCCCCCCCTCTACGTATGTCCCTGACGCTACGTTTATAATTTAACCGGAGACCATGTTTCAATTAACTTTTGATTGATGTTTCCATCCAATATATAGATAAAATAATTTAATTTCTTCATAAACAAAAAAAGAAAATGCTTTGATTATATGCCAGTGAAACAATAACAGTGAAATTATATGCATAATTTGTTGCATTGAAGGAAGAAGAAACAACATGATCGTCAAAACATTTGCACAATTACGAAGCATCTATATCAATTAACAATCAGGTAGCTATAATTTTATATAAGACTTTTTTTGTTTAGCCGGTACAAATCTATATAGTAGACCCTATGATAGGACTTACTCCATACATCGAAATCTCAAGTAATGTTAATCTGCTACATTGCTTTTGAACACATAGATCAAATCTCGTAGACCTTCACAAAGAGACCAACCAAGGTAACAAAAGTTCTGCTCAAATTGTGCACATTCCTTCAAAGTGAAGAAAAAGCCATAAAATGATGACGAGAATCATGTTCCCGGTCACTTGGAGCCTAAAGTATTTGACTGTAATAATTTCAGCGGAGTCATTGCTAAATTAAAGAAATAAATAAATGAAATCGAAGTAGATAGTATGGGCATCCTTACAGAAGATATACGCTAATGTGTAAGGTTAATCAGAGGGTATACGGCGTATACTTCCGTATACCCTCAGTTACAGCCCATGACTATATCTCATTTACAAACTAACTAATTTCTAAACTCGTGTCAATCAATTTCATTGCAAAAGGGGGTTGGTTTCTCCACCATTTTGAAATTATGCATATGCAGTGCGAAGTGTGTTGAACGGTGACCTGAAGGATAAGGTATCCATTTTTAGGACACCTTCCTCATACTTGTGCGAAATGATTCCTATATCATGAAGAGTTGTAAGTTGTGGGAGGAAATAATGATGTGGTAAAAACTGTGTTTCAGCGTTTTGCTAAACCTGAAAAACATCTCTGACACTGTGTTGGTTAAGTACGTTTGTCCCGCTTTAGGGCACCTTTTCTGTAAATGGGTTCCACAGAAGGTTTTTTTTTATTAGGTTCCCTGACAAAAAGGACAGTAAGATAATGGTGGAATACGAATGCATTCGAAGAATGCGGATTTATTGATGTGGATTCAGAGATAAACGTTACATAATTTTGGACCTCAAATCTCAATGACTGGTGCGACATGCTTGATGAATGCTACACATGGCGCCAATCTGTCGTTCATTGACTGATTCATCCGATTAACAGTAATGAAGTGTTAAATGACTACCGTCCTTAGTTATTTTTTATCAGTTTACTTTAGAACAATGCAATAATGTTTTCATATTTCTACAGTCCACTTTTCTACAGTATACCACTTCTAGCTTCATTAGTTTACTTTACTGCTTTTTCTTAATATATTCTTTCAACAGGACAAAATAATGTTCATCTTCACACCTTCACGAAACTCTCTATATCATCCCTTAGTGTTGCTAGTTAACAAGTCACAGGTACAACCAATATACATGCAATAGTTTCTATTACTTGTAGGCGCAGTAACACTTAATTCACTTGATGATATTCGCAGTATTAGTACAGTCGTTTCTGTAATTGATTTGTGGATCTTGTTAGTACTTAAAATTGAAAAAACAAGTTTTAAAGCCTATATATTCTCAAATTGTGTGCTCTTTTTCGTCGTCGTTTGGTAGTTTGTGTGGTTTTTCATTAATTTTTAGTTAACAGATTTTCAGCTTCTTCCTTGTCCACCTTAACGGTGATGTCTCGTAATATTGGTACACTTCTGGCTATTATGTCCATGTCATTATCTCCCTTCTGTTTTCTTTAATCCGTCTCTTTTTGTGTTACCTTGACAACCGATTCTGTATATATATATTGAAACGTCGTTATGTTGCAGATAAGTCTGTAGGTCGCTGGAAGAACTAGTCTGATTGAATTGGCAGCTATAACTCTCGCCGAACAAGTCTTATGATTTAAGAAGCAACTTACTTAATACAGAAATGGTTTAAGGCGCGGGGGGAGCGTTAAAATAAATACTGACTTAGAAAACCACATGAGTATCCCTATCCTTGATCAACTGTGACTCAAGGATCACGCTTTTTCTTAGCTATTTAGTGTTTTTATCCCAGTTGTTTATCACATTATATTACAAACCTAAAGAAACCTTTCATTTGTTTTCACATTACATGATCTACATGTATCCTTAGAAATTATAATTCCCTTGAAGTGCAGTGTTGTGTGGTACATTAATACGTAGAGAATGATTAACGGGAGGAATAGACAGGCAAGTCTCTCCCCCGTTCCTGAAGGTTCGCTACTAGATGGCGCAGGAGTCAACTACGAAAAAGTACGTTGCGTTAACTAAACACTAGACTCACTACATCCCTTTATGTTATATGTAGTGTTATGTCCAGTTGAAAAGCGACTTACTGTAATTCGTCTGGAGTGAGTTGACTTATTTATTTATTTATTAAGTTTCAGCTACAGCTAGAACTGCCATTAAACTATAAAACGTTAGATAACATAGGAAGTAATGACAATTATAATACAGAAGAGGAGTGACTCTGATATTTGTATTTATGCTCGACGAAAAGCAATTTCAAATCCCAAAAAGATTAATATTTAAATCAAGATTATTGTACACAGGCGGTGATGAACTTGGGGAGTTCCGTAAGCCATAGAGTCAGTTAGTTACTAATCTATAAAATAAGGTAAACTGCAGTTTACTTAACCTAGCATTGGTTATTACTTCTTGTTTTCCGCAAGTGACACAGAAGTAAATTTTAGATACAAAGTCTCCAGTTCTGAGTTTCCCGTTAAGTATCTTGTATAAGTACATCATAGCTACCAGCTTCCGACGAGAAGAGAGAACGTTGAAACCAAGCTCCGTACCGATGGTATTAATTTTTTTGGCCATAGAAAGAAAAAGGTTCAAAACAGAATCAATACGGGATAGATTTGAGATACTAGCCATGTTCCAAATACGACAGCAATATTCAATTCTAGGGGAGATGAAGGTCTTGTTGAACACATTCAGTGAATGAAGGTCCTTAATTTCATTATATTTATAGAGAAGACCAAGTAAAAGCACAGAAGTGTTTGAAAAGTCACGTGATCAACAAACAAAAGTTTTTCGTCAAATACCACTCTTAAGGTCTTTTTGATTATCTCCAATGAAATAGGTAGTTAGAATTTCATTCTTCTTTAAAGAAATAGTAAGAAAAGAAGATTTTGAGGGATTTATTTTCAAGTTCCATGCATTACACCAATCCAAGAGATCAGGGATGGTATTTGAAGATCAGCAACATCCTGCAATGATCTGATTTCTCGAAATAATTTACAGACATCAGCCAGAAGGAGAATTTCGATTCCAGATGACGAGGGATAAGATGGGAGATCGTCCATATCTAGAAGTAAGAGAAGGGACCCAAAACACTACCTTGCAGTATACCAAAGAGAACGGGAGCGAAATTGGAAAAGAATCCGGAAAGAACAACACGTTGTTCACCGCCAGGGAGATAGATAGTCTCGCAATAATGAAAGGAAGTTACCATGGATATTAAATTGGTGAGTTATTTATAAAGAAGATGATTACAGTCAGTTCTATCAAAAGTCTTACTTAGATCTAGATAGATGACAAGAAGCTGTGTATGAAAACTTCATTGACGTAACACTGGGAGTTGACTGTTCCATTAAAAAATATGGACATGATTAGACCAGAGCTAATACGGGTCACTGGGCGATTCGGGTCTATGCTTGGGACTCGGCCTGCCCAGTACTCGATTTCAACCCAGTGGCCTGAGGGCAGAGCAAAGATTTAAATTCTTTGACTTTTGTACACTGTTTCGTTTGAACAGTATTTCTTTAAGGGATAACCGGGAACGGGTGTGCTGTTTCCCCAGAGCACGAAAAATACGACGTCGAAAAGTTCCTGACAATGGAAGTGGTCTCATATATCCCAAAAGAACAAAAATATCCCAGTAGGTATGCAAATAACTCATCATCCGAAAGAATTTGTTTATCACGAGTTATCATATGATTGATTCATCCCACAGAAACAAGACCAAGTCAGATCGAGTCACGATTGGGTCAGTTGAGTCAAGATTTTGTCACCGGGTCCCCGGATTACATATGTCCGAGCCGGGTTGGTTCACCTTTGGATTTCAACTCTGGAAGCGACGGGTTAACACCACACCACAACCCAATTTTAGTATCATGTTGTGGAACTTCTGTATTGTACTTGTTGATTTTCTCCCGACCAGTGACGCGTATTCTGCGAGTTCACGTAACCCGATAACCGTAATCGTGCCTTATCCAACATAAATAGATAACCCGACTCTACGATTTCTGGGGTATTGTTCCTTAGAAACGATTCACAAAACAGTACTCGCTCTGCTTTATTCACTTCGTACAACTAGTGTACAGTAACGTAAGAAGGTATTGCGGGAATAGTTTTTCATTTAACTGGTATTTATGGGATAGATACTCAGGCATTCCTTAACCATGACATGTCTGAGGGACTGCAAATGACAGATTCAGGCCATATGTATCGCTCTAGTGCATAAATATAAGTTAAATAAAAAACTAAATGCTTCGATCTCATATCTTTTTCCGTGGCTGTATCACTGTCACTTTTACGAATGCAATTGCAGATTCTCTTTCCTGGATGTTTGGAAAAAGCAAAGCTGCAGTGAAAGTCTGTGTGATAATGACTTGGATGATGACAGATGCTTGGACTTCTTAACATTTTCGTAACAGGTTTTTTGCACGGTTTCTTTCGGCGTTCAACATAGACCATGTCGCATGCCATTTCGCTACCGACTTTTGCATAGCACGTTTTCCATTGGTTTTGCCAATATATGCCTAATCTTAAATTTAATTACACACAACTTCCTACACGCTTTCCACGACTTATGGTTGACATAGCGCGCTCTACCACAAAAATTCACTGTCCACACCATTACACTCACTGTTCACTTGCACAGTTTAATCCACTACGGCTCCCGGTGGTCATTCTGTACGTTGACCACTTAGCTCCGACATCATCTGTCCTGCAACATACAGAAAATCCAGAGCCTTAGTGTGACGTTTAGGGACATATTTATACAATGCACATCTTTATTAATATCTGTTCTAAATATCTTCGGGGTACTCTTAAAAAAAACTTATCCCGTACAATTGATACGACTATATGTTTGTTACTTCGACAATGGATCAATTTGAATCGTAACTTGGGGTTTCTTTTTACTTTGTTCGCCGTGAAAGTTTTCTTCTTCCTGCATTCATATGAATGTTCAATGAAAACTCATCTTAGTAGCGTTCAGCGAAAAGCGCTGGTCCTTGAAGGTACGCTGTGGTTAGATCCTCTGCATTCATCCCGATCTTGCACGTATCTGTGTCTTAGCGTACGATTTATTTCCTTTAATGCTATCAAGAAATTGCATCGTCTTCCTACTTCCCTCTCAACCGTACCTTCGATTGCGTCCCTCTCAGTATACAATCACTGCGTACACAATGTCCTAACGAGTGCCTGTTTTCTACTAATTGCCGAAAATATTGTTAGTCTTGTCACTTCATTCAACATTCCCTCATTACGTATCGTCTCTGTCCCTCTGATCTTTTTCATTCTTCTTTATATCCATGTTTTGAATACTTCCAATATTCTTTGGTCGTTCTTTCGCAAACTCCACGTTTCGACTGCTAACATAATATTTAACGAATCTTTTCCTCAACTCTGTTCGTCGATCCACCAAAAAGATTCTTTTTGTAACTTATTCCAAAATGAAAGGTTTTTAATGTTATTTAGGCCTACTTTTCTACTTACTCTCCTCCCGTCGCCATATATTCCGTCCCCCCTAAAGAATGGACAAGTTTCAGTAAACCATCACGAAAGAACTTAATATCTTGTACCTTGCTACCTGCCTTACTACCACTCTTCCCCAAGTCCTCATTAATTGAAATTGGTGGTTCTGCCAAATAGCTCGTAGGTGTTGGTGAATTTCAGTTGGAGCATTTGCCTTCATCAACAGGTTGATAATTTAATATCACGTTGCTTACTTACTTGAACCGCACATACGAATATTTACTACATCCCGCCTCCATTTTTAAGATTATAATGAGACAGCCTCGTCGTACAAGTGCTTCTCGCAAAACTGAGGCACAAAAGAAGTGACGTCAAGGAACAAGTGAATATCAGTAACGCGTGTCCTGCCATCTATTGGTGAATTATAAAAACTTCCATCAATGCATTTCACTATTTACTTGTTTATTCTGGTTTCATAACTATTCTTCACGGCTTCTTGAGATGCAAATTTGAGTACATAAGCGTATGCTCATATACATATTGAAACAATTCGCAATGTACAATAAAAATGATGCAACCTCAAAAACATGGGGGCATGTGTAATGGTATCATATTTAAAGTTTACAAAGTTAAGAATAATACATAAAGAATATAAGGATAATACAAGGTAAATAATAGTTTACATATGAATAAATACAAGAGTCAATTATGTATTGTATTTTAATATCGGATTAAAAGTTAAAAAGGTGGGATAAATATACTAG
This sequence comes from Lepisma saccharinum, assembly GCA_022664845.1. NCBI lineage: Eukaryota > Metazoa > Arthropoda > Insecta > Zygentoma > Lepismatidae > Lepisma > Lepisma saccharinum. The sequence goes on from JAGDQP010038375.1 coordinate 10,943, forward strand.
TATTGCTGGGTAAATTGTAGAAATTCAAGTAAAATTTTATACGCATTACTAAAAAATTTTTATTTAATACCCTTGATTTAAATGGGTGAATCTTTTAAATTGTTTATTGATATAATTTTTGTTTCTTTTCCAGTTAACCTCGGATACTCATGTTCCTCCAGATATGCCAGAACACATGGACAATGCAGAAGCGCATCACAACAACATCAAGGACTATGGAAACGCACACGAAAACCGAATTGACGCCCACCGGAGTAATAAAAGAAAGTTTGAATATGCCTCAGAAAGTCCTATTCCACGGAAGTCTCCCATTAGCGTTGGTAGTGATGACGCACAAATAGGGGGTGTTGTTTCACCGCCACATGAACCTTATACACCAAGAAGACGACCAGGATTTCATAATCCACCAGCACAGAATCCACCGTTCGTTCCCTGCCCGTCATATGTTGTCGAAGATGGTGGTGGTCCTCGAAATGATATTGGTGCTTCAAGACAACCTCTAGAACCTCCTCCCAGTGTAGCAAGTCAAATGTCTTCTATTTTACACGACAGTACACCGTCTTCGGATGAAGTGCTTGTTAAGTATCGTCCACCAAGTGCGGATGGGACTAGTTTACCACCACCACCGAATCAATATCAAGTGATGGGGGACGTTCCGTGGCCGTGGTCTGTGTATCCAACTCCACAAGTGGAAACATCACCAAGTGGAGGTGCTGGGGGTGATAATGGGGGTAATACTTCAAAGCAGCCAGTGAGGGAGTATCGATGCGAATATTGTGGTAAACAATTCGGGATGAGTTGGAACCTCAAAACGCACCTCCGTGTACACACAGGCGAGAAACCATTCGCGTGCCGTTTATGCGTCGCTATGTTTAAACAGAAAGCGCATCTTCTCAAACATTTGTGTTCAGTACATCGTAACATCATCTCCGAGGAAGGACAGAAGAAATTTAACTGCTGTTTCTGCCAATTATCTTTCGAATCACTACAAGAATTGATTCGGCATCTTTCCGGACCTCATAACAATTTACTTTTATCCAAAAATTTGAATTCTGAGTAAGATTTCAAAGCTTTTGTTTGATAATACGATTCACTTTTGTTTGTCAAAAAACAAAACATTACTCTTTTCTCCCTTGTAAGTCATTTCTTATGTTTAACCTTTATATCCAAACTTTTCGGAACCATGGGCCTTTAGATCGGATTCACATCCGAACTTTTTAATACCGTGGGTCCGTAAAGGTTAAAGACGAGTCCTGTAAACAAATAAAAAAGACATTTCACTTTTTAGTATATAAGTTTTATTATTAAGTTATTTTTTTGTCTGCGTAGATGTTCTTGTTTAGTAAGATTATTATTGTAGTTTGTCACGTCATTAAACACTTTGTGTTTGTATTAAGCTATGTATTTTGAAGTACTCTGTTATTTTTTACAGAGTGAAAATATGTTTCTTTTTTTTCATGTAGTCTTTTTTTCTTTTCTTAAAAAAATGTAGTGTTTAATAATGGCCACAGTTTTTAAAACCTGTTTACCAACAATACAGCATGGTACCGGTAATCTATAATAATCGAGTATTCTACCAGTCGCCATTTTTGTGGAAACAGTAAACGATAAATGCTATGTCCTGAGGTGAATTCTGTTATGTCACCAAATTTGAATTTGAATGTAATTTAAGGATTTAGGCAACTTTGGCTCTGGTCGTCGCCAATTGATACGTTCGTTGTCTATATATTATATACAAAAAGTATGATACCATTTGTTTTATATTTTATAGGTTTTACAATACATTGTTGTGACTTGTGTATGTAAATCAGTGCCAGATCATTTCCTATTACGAGAAAATATCTTGTGTCAGTTTCTCCGGAATGAAATTGATTTCTGTACTGTTTTAAGCAACTTAAAAGGGGGGTGGGTGTAACGTGATGTTGGATGTTCTGTGAGTTACAGAAAAAAAACATGCTCAAATTTGGTCATCCGTTTCATAATAATATTCTCAAATAAATTTTAACAGAAGAAAATAATCATTGGCGCCGAACCGTAAATAGAACCTCAGCGATACTTCCTAAACAATCCTCTATTTCTAGTTGGTTGGTGCTTGCAGTTGTTAATGTCACATTTCGACTTGCAATCGTTTTGATTTCGTAACCCATAGACTACACCATAGATAGTAAGTACTCTAAAGGAGATAGCAATTCGATTTTTACGACTCATGGCGGATCATATTTTTATGATAGTATGTAGAATACCCTATTATTATAGGTTACCATACATAGCAAGGCATATGAATGCCATTCAAAAATAATCGCTTGTAATACATTCATTGTATTCCGTCCATTTTATTGACTCTGAAATTCTAGGTAATAAAAAATTATGACAATTGTTTTTTCTTAAAATTGTCAAATGTACTGCCAAATGGCCTTCCAAATGCTTTTTTTTTTTTTCAGAAACTTTTTTTGTAAAAAAAATACTGCTTTAAAAAATAGCGTTGATAAAGATATTCTTGTCGAATAGAACTAAGTACAAACTTAAACATTTTGTTAACACTTTGTACTACTCTTTTTTCAAAAGCAAGTACACGTTTATTAGCAAAGACATGAGTTGTAGTTTTCTTTCTTTTTAAAAAAAATATGGCATATGAAGACCAAAATATGCCATAGATATCTCCCACAAGGTATATTATACTAAGCGATGAAATTCTGTAACGGTGAGTCAATACAAAATTCCTGTACAAGGTACAAAGAATGACGTTGATCTTTCTTCCACGAACATTTCCATATTTCAGAGTTGTGTAACTACAATTTCCTCTAGTATAATGTACGCTGTGGGGTTGCATGTGATATATTCTAACAAGGGATGTACTCAGATTCTATTGAGAACATGCGTAGAATGATGGAAACAATGGTATAAGCCATTCCCATGCAAAACTGCGCATCTAACCAGAAGAGAAATTTGAATATTCACCTTTTCCTGGTGAAACAGGGGATCTTCGTTAACGTAAAGAAGCAAAAAATAGATATAGAAGGAACCAAAAATACATATACATCAATTGGGTGACCATACTGATACATTTCTCATCAACAGTGTCACTAAACACGAGCATAAGGTACCTGAAACAATCATTATGGTTTTATTCTGACCTAATAGTATTACATAGTTCTTCAGCCTTCAAAGTGCAAGGGTTGTATTTCAATAAAGTGGTCAATGCGAATACTAATGACATTATCAAAAGACGATATGGGTGTTTCAATATCATAACCTGCCTTTTGGCAAGCAAACACAGGCTTGTACTTTGATGCAGAAAGTTGATTGAATATCAGAGTGAAGTCTGATAATGAAATGGCGATCCTATAACTTCACCTGTTGGTTTTGATATTGTAGTTTTACAAAATCAACGATCCGTCGAATATAGGTCTTATTCTGGTGAACAAAGTACATATCAAGATATCTTGAGCTTAACATTTGTGTTCCAGGAACACTTCTTTATGTTCTGTTCAGGGATCACATCTCACTAGACTCTTCGCACTTACATGTTCACCAAGAACACACGTTAATTAATTTTTCGTATGTGCTTTCATCATTTTCCCACTTTTCCTTGCCTCCACATGGATATTCCATAGGCACGTTGCTTCTAGTTTCTTTGGAACATCGGCACCAAACGTTATGTAAATTATCTTGGAAAATAAACTTATGAGTGTTCATTTGCCATATATAACAAGTGAAGTTCGATTGAATAGATTGTCTTCGTTGAGTTCCGGGTTGTCGACATATTTCCTTATCTTATTTGCCTGCAACTTAAAAAGTACTCTTGTAATTATTCCCTGGACTGTTATGTGCATCAGATCTGTGCGCTTGTGTTAATATTAGAGGCTTAAACATTGAACTGTTGCTGTGTATCAATCAGATCTGTGCACTTGTGTTTAACGCTAGATGCTCAAACATTCAACTGTTTTCTGTAATAAAACGTAAACTAGAAAAGGTGATGTACAAGTAAATGAAAAGTTGAACGATTTCTTTACAAACTTGACTTTTTCTCACAGAATCGAACTGTATTTGTAATAGAAAGTTTTCGTTGTGAAACAAACCTGGATATTTTCGTGTCGCCAAGATGATATACGCAATGGTAATGAACAACATTTGATACTAACCTCCTCCTCTGAAAACAGCACACATCACTACCCTATAATTTTCTTAGTACTGTGTGTGAAAAAGGAGGTATACCTGGACAGGTTTTAAAACGTCTTTGCTTACAATATTTTGCTTGATCCTATGAAGCTTCAACAGATGCTACTGAAGACGAAGATAAAAGAATCTTCCTGGTAAAAATTCAAAGAAACCAGACTTAAGGATCAAAGGCAATTCAATTGATTTTTATTAGAAAGAAATGGACTGTAAACATTTCTCCCTGTTTTCTCATTTCATCCATCAAGACGAAATCAACAGTTTGCACACGGAACTCACTCTTGATCGGAAAATCTCTACATGAATGAGGTACCTTCCCCAGCACAGCTTTTGTTTCTCCCAAACCGACAAGTAAATTTAAGTATCGTAATACGCAAATGCAGAATGATGGAAAATGGGAACATAATTATAATTATTGTGGTACGAAATTTGAAATTATTAAACATTAAGAAGTCCTGAATTTGCAAATATTGGTAAAATTCGTATCTAGATGTTGGTTTCGTGGGGGATCCGAGATCTGTTTGGGTGTGAAATGTACGAGATGTACATAAAATCCATATAATTTTGCCTAAAATGATACTAATTTTACAAAAAGTTCTGAATTTCGGGGGAGGGCAAGTAAAAGAATCAATAGGAAGGAAAGTATAATATGAGTAAATATATCAATAGAAATAATAATATGGATAAAAATCTTTATATACAAAGGCAAGAATCTTTACCTCCAATTAAATCAGATATCGATACGAGGATTTTCATAAAGTGGTTATATAATAATAAAAATAATCACTGGCGTGACAGACCGAAAAGCCCTGAGCCTGCCCCAACGCCATCTGTCCGCGGTTGGTAGAACTGATTCCACCTGAGTGACGGCAGTGTGGTCAGCAGTGCGTGCCACCTGACCACGAACAAGCGTATCGGGCTTTCTAGACCGAGTGTAGCCGTCAATTCTTTATTCACGTGACTCCCCAGTTTGCCTCACGACGCTGGGTAGACGTTGAAATGTGGTATTCCAACCGGGGATTGAACACGGGACCACGCGGACATGAGTCCAACGCTTTAACCACTAGACTATGGAGCCCCTATGAAGTGGTTATATGGCAAAGCAAAACCAAGATAGTTTGAAACTTACTGTTAGTTATACTGAGAAGAAACTGTAAAATTGGGAATGTTATACAATAGGAAGCCTGGGTGTTCATATATCAAACAGGTCGTTACTGCAAGTGAATTGTACATCAAGTCCTCGTGAAGAATATCGCCAGCTCGGATGCGCCCATAAACTACATGATAATCTACATGTAGATAGAATTAATACATTAGGTAAAGTTATATTTAGGAAAAAACAACTTATAAGAAGCCACCGCATCCTCGTCAGGTTGACTCGGAAGTTCAAGATTCACTGGCCAACTGTATCTCCTGGTTTAAATCCTAATCCCTTGAAGAGCACACTTTCGAGTTGAACGACTTGGGATCACTTTGAGCAGCGAGACAAGCTATAGAAAAATAACAACTTTGGCGTCCAGACTGCCAAGTGAAGAGATGGTGATTTGATTCACTTTTTTATGATTTTTAATGCATGGAAGCTGTCAGAGAATTAATTATACTTGAAATGTGTTTTTCATTCGTTAGCATATAGAAGATGGGAAATTACCAGATTGATAGATATCAAAATTGAAACAATAAAGATCATTGCATCTCTTCATAGTAGAGATACGTTTGACACCGCATGGAAAAGATTATTAAAGAAAAAAAAATGATCAGCTGGTTTTTTTTTTTCCTCTCTTTTCTGTCCTTAAAGCTTGTATGAGTTGGATATTACAAATAAAAGCCACAGAAAAAGAATATGCTTTGTTCATTTTCTTGATTTTACAGAAGAGCATTTTAAAAGTCCATAATGAGCATTACATATCCCTTGTGTATCAAATAAGGATTTGCATGTAACAGATCGACTATGCAGGTTCTCTTCATATGTGATAGTTTATTAAAAAGGCCCTTCAAAAAACAAACACACACTCAATTTGGTCAAAGATGAACAAAATATGTTATTTTCCTGTAGTCCTCAAACGTTTCTTTCTCATTTCTTTTTTAAAAACATTTATAAATGTAACTGAATAAAAACGGAATATACAGAGTGTTACAGAATAACTGCTCGTTATTGATGCACTGGAAACTGACTAAGTGTTCATGCAGAGTCCATGGATTTTTCCTGGCAGTCTCTCATAGAAAAGAGAATATTTGAGATACATTGCAAAGTTTAAATCTACTTGGAACAACACACAACAGATAAATTAAGTACTAACGCCGCCGCCATGTTTATTTATTTACCTTCGGGTTAGCTTCTGCTTCGATCTGGCACAATTTTCCTTTAATATCTCTGTGTCCGTGCAAGGGTAGCACGTAAGTTCTTTCCTAATGATGAATAATAGAATTTGGAAATCTGAATAGGAACTCAAACAGCACTCACGTGAAAGAGACGTGATATGTTGGTCGACAAATCAAAATCACGTCATTGTAATAAATTCCTTATTTTCTTTTCTGCGAAATAGTGTGGATATGATTGATTAGAAGTGTTTTGAAGTGATTAAACGAAAGAATGTGCTCGCTAAAACATCATCTTTGGTAACTTCGTTACCTTGAAGAGATTCAGGGCAGAAACGAGAGACAATTCAATGTTTTAGCGTTTGGAAGCTTGAAACGAGAAGATGGAGTTGTGCTGCCTAAGATACAACTAAGACTGGGAAGATGGTGAAAACTATAAGTGGGAAATTCCTATCTGACGTCAGGGTCAGATTAGAAAATACGGAAGAGGAAATTCAGAATTTTAACTGAGCTTACTCTGGGTGGGAAGTAGTGGAGCTATCAGGTTTGAATTGGTGCTGTAGATGCGAAGCGGTGGAAAGTGCAAGGCTGTTTACTATTGGATATGTTTATAAACAAGAATTAATTTGGTAGCCTCGGTTAACGAAAGAACCAGGTTGTAAGATGTATTAGCAAAGGTTGTGGAATTTAGCTAATGGTTCGTGAGAGCAACATGGTGTGACCGGAACCCCGTCACAGGTTTCACATCTACGCCCCTGATATA
>JAGDQP010038376.1:0-18197 GCA_022664845.1 Lepisma saccharinum
TATTGAGGAGAAGTTACGAATCCAATTCAAGTCAATTCAATTGTTTTATTCAATGATTGAGCAATAGAATTGTTATTAAGCATTGTCCTAATCATAGACAATATCATGATAAATATATAACCATAAAAAATATGCATTCAATTATATGAGAATTCTTGTATAACATTTGGATACAATAAAACAAAATAGTTTACCTATCTCATTTGTTTGGGCATAATTGTTACGTTTTCAATATATAGATACATATTGAAATCATTCTCTAGATTACATAAGACATAAGTAATCACATCTATGAAGTAGAACTCCATAAAATTTAATTTATAAAAAATATAAGATGATTACCCTAATCATACTAACATCCTTTTCATAGATATAATCTATAGAATATACCAACATTAAACAAATTTATGCTACTGCGTATGCAAAACAGGAAGCAGTGAATTTTACCGTACGTACAAATATAAATTTTCAGTCAATTTTACATTTTTCTTTATAAGGCTACCAATCCATCCATTTATAAGCGCCGTACTGAATAAATCCGTGTCTCAAATGAGATATAAATAAGTTCAAACTTAGTTCCTTTAACTTTAGGGGTAAAATATTGTACAATTTTATTCCAGTAGTTATGTAACTTTTTTGAGTAATGTTTCAACTGGAGTAAGAAGGACAAATTATGTGACCGTGTCTCGTACGGCAGTTATTTTCTCTTCTTGATAGAGTGGGGTATTCCTTATTGCTTTTGATATAAATCAAACATTGGAGTGCATAGATACAAGTCAATGTCATTATACCTAACCCTTGAAAGACAGATTTACATGAGTCAAAAATTTTCAAACCCTTAAGGCATCTAATTGATTTTTTTTGCCAGTTTTTTTTTCTTTTTTTGTGGCGTTTGAGTTTTCCCAAAGAAGGGTTCCGTACGAAATATGCGAATGTATCAACGCAAAATAGACCATTTTTTTAGGTATTTTCCGGAAATTGAAATCTTTAAGCTTTTCAGTACATATAACTTTTTGGCAAGCTCCTTAGATAGGTGATTGGTATGTACATCCCAAGTTAACGTTTGGTCTACATAGATACCCATAATTTTAACTGATATTTTAACATTATTTTCAGTATATTTTCGTTTAATGACCATATGAGATTTTCAGGTTTTTCCTTATTTAGCATAGGGGCGTTTTGGGTGAACCACAATATTGCTTTATTTATTCTAATTTCTGTCAAGTTACAAGTTTTATCGATATATCTGCTATTCGTAATTAGGGTGGTGTCGTCAGCGTACAACACAAGGCTTGAGAAAATTTCAATGAACGACGGAAATCATGTACATACATTTAAAAAAAGCAGGCCTAAAACCGAACCCTGTGGAACACCTTTACCTAGTATAGATGGATTTGAAAATTTATTATCTTAACCATCTGTTCACATTTGTCAAGGAGTGACGCTAAAAGGTTATATTCGCTATTTGAACTGGAAGATTGGAACTTGCAAATCTACGCACGAGCGCAGTAGATCTCTTTTTTAAGAAATTCATCGTCAAATTTAAATTATATTTCGAAGACTGCTTTCCTAAAAAGCTAAAAAAAAAGATTAATCATTAAAGCGAATTTCTTGTGGAACGCCATTCCACTTGCTTTAGTTCGAAAATTTGACGCCTGATCCAAATGAAACCTTAGTCAATCGACTTAGGAGGGTCGATTTCATGAAGATAAGAAAAGAAAATCAGTTTTTTTAAGTGTTTTAAAGCAAATTGTGTATTTATAGCTATTCCATGCGTAAGAGTTTATTTAAAAGAGTTTTGATACGAAATAGAGTCTAAAGCCTTGCATAAGTCAATTTATGTAATTGAAGTAACAAACCTTTTATTTAGATCGTCGTGTATTTTTTGATAATATTTTCTACAACATCAATTGTAGATAAGCCTTTTATAATCCAAATTGAGCGTCATAAAGTAGCTTTTGTGAGTCGCTAAATGTTATCAAACCATTTAAATTAACTGTTCAAATACGTTGGATACAATAGGAAGGATCGCTATTGGACCATAATTGTCCGGATTATGTTTGTCCTCCTTTTTGAAAATTGGGACAACAATAGCTTTTTAGGCTTCTAGGATATTTACCTTCGGTCAAAGGGTGGTTAATAATTATAGAAAGAGGCAGGGGAATTAGGTCAATAATATGCTTTAATAATAGAGTCGACATTCCATAAGTGTCTTCACTTTTCTTGTTTTTCAATTTCATTCCGACTATAATATTATCTGATGGAGTAGTTACAGACATTTCGAATATTCTCGGGTTCCTATTGGCTTTACCATCATAAGTGGGTTGCTAAGGATTCAAAGAATTTTCATATTTCCTTCCATCAGGGTTAGGGATTACATGAGCAAAAAAAACTAAATTCATCCGGTGTTATGTTAATTTTATTATCATGTATGTTCCTACCTGCATTTGTGTTTATTATCTTCCAAGCTGCTTTAATTTTATTACAAGAATTTTCAATGACGATATCGTTATAATTTACTTTTGCCCTATTTATTTCTGCTCTCTAAAATATCTTAAGGATGTTATACTTGTTTTCTAAATTGTTGTTACCTCTGCTAATTTGGCCATAGAGAAAATATAATAATCCCCTTATTTGTTTCAATTCTGCTGCATACCAGATACACCTGTTTTTCGTCCCGGATGGCGTATCCGTTCTTTTGAATTTTACAGAACAACAGAGAGAGATAGCGTACTTTATAATCTCCACAAAGCTATCCCATGCAGATTCAAGGATATTTACCTGACTAATATGTAGGGGAAGATTAAAAACATCATTAAAATCTACGGAGCCCAAATACTCACGTAGAGCCTCTAAATTAAATCCATTTAGAGAAGGGTATAGCTTTTGTTTATATGTCTTTAGCAGGAGTAAATTCAGTATCTGCTTCAAATATAACCCAAACACCAGAGTGGTTAGATATTTTATATCCGCTTCTTATAAGTGAACATTCATATAAACAAAAAAAGTAAAATTATATTTTTAATTTAGATCAAAGCAAAGGAAGAAACTTTCGGATCGGGTCTGGCTGAAGGGTAAAAGTAGTTGCTTTGCATTTGGAAGATCCTTTGTGGAAACACAGAACCCTGACTAAAGGTTTTCCTCTCAGTATCTCCGTATCAGAAATGTATTAAGGGGTTGGTCCAGGGGGTCCAGACACCGCTTAAATCGAGTGTTTTAGGTAGAATTAGTATAGCTTCTGGAGTATTTAATGCATAGATATACCTTGTACCTTGGGAGCCCGTGGACCCCTCCCAAACCTAGCTTCTGGGTACATAACTGCTCCGCATCATTGGGAAATTGCTAGATGGCAGTTTCAGTTCACGGGGAGATACGCCAAATGGATTGAAATGAAATGCTGCATTGTATATCTTCATATCTTCTTATAAATTAGTAAACATTCAGCATCGCTCTCTTTGCCTATGTACAAAGATGTTTCGAAGTCTTACCGATATTTGAGCTTTTCAGTCGGCTTATTTAGAAAATATAATTTTAGTTTTATATTTCACTCAGGATAACACACTGGAAAACTAGGTATTTCAATCCAGAAATGTGGACTAAATAAGAGAAAAGTAGACACTACAAGGACAAACTGAAACTTATTATTTGTTGCAAGTGATAACGTGTTTTCCCTGCACATAATATCCAATGTCTCACGTCAGAAACTTAATGTCAGAACTGAGTTACGTGATCTGACTACCAGACTGCTTGTTTAAGACACCTCGGTATTACGTTGTTGCAGTTCATATTTTTACTGTATTTACCTGCCTCATTCACAAGCCGTAAGTTTTGAAGGGAATTTGGGTAGCGTAGTGCATTAAAAGTAAGTGTCGAACAAGAAGTTTAGCAGACAGATAAATTCAAACTATTCCGTAAGTCATATTTCAATGACTATTTTGGAGGTAGTTTACGGTATATTTTTACGTCGTTACTAAATTATTCCCAAATTAGTGCTGTTTCTAAATTAGTTGTTAAGTTCCCAGAATAGTTGGCCATTTTCCAATAGTTCTCAAGTGTAAGAAGTTTATGCAACTAAGTAAGGGTGGTCATATCCAGGTAAACATATCTGGATAATTGATGTCTATTTATCTGGATTTAGGATATTTGGATATAGTATATAAAATCGAATTGCGGATACCCGGAGACATATATTAGGTTGACGAGAATATCCAGATGAGAGAATATCCAGATGCGCTATCAAGATATCTAGATTACGAATATCCATTTGACCCGTAATGAGTAATATCCGGATGTCTGTTAACTATTATGTGGATGAGGGATAACTAATAATATCCACATAACTATAATTCAGTCGGCATGGAAACTCCGAGTAAACTTCATATAACGTTTTCTGATGATGCAGTGAACAGTCATCCGATTTATTACTGTCATAACAATTCGGAGAATTACCTTATAATTATCGAGACATTAATAAGGGTATTCGGATCTGATTGACTCGATATCCAAGAAACGAATAAACTTTAAAAAATCGGTAGCGAGTAAGCGAATATTCAGATATTCAAGCAAATACCCGAATAATCGAGTAAATAGCTATCGGAAAATGAAGAAACTTTCATTTGGATATCCAAACAAGCGGATATTCGGAAAATCGAAAAATACCCAAAAGGAACAAAGTATTTTATAAATAATAAAGGAATGGCCTCACTTGAATTTCTTATTCCTTTTCTAGGCTGAACTTACAACTTTAGATTTAAGGCCGTCAGTATGAGCTATGTATGACATTCCTCGGCAATCACAGGCTTAGGGCAGATTGATGAAGGTAGTGGACAGGTCTTTTGTTATTTTATAATGCCAACAATCATCTAGTAAAACTGTGGTCCACCATGGAATACCTCAGTCAGGATGGACGACCGCTGGACTCGAATCCACCTGCCTTTCCATTGCCGATCCAACGTACTAAACGTTAGTGATTGTACCTGAACTGAGTAAATGGCGAATCAGATTTCAAATCCATACTCTGTGTGTTTCATCTGTGATCATCTCTCTCTCTCTCTCTCTCTCTCTCTCTCTTTCTCTTTCTCTCTTTCTCTCTCTCTCACACACACGCACGCATTGACAAAGCAGCAATGGGAAAAATATTGATTTTTGATCGTTTCGAGTTTAGGCGAGCGTTTGTAAATTCCGCCGCGGTGAACAATAGACAGTGGCTGGAAAGGGTTGATTACGCAAGAAGAAAGAATGTATCAAAACCAGAAATTATCTTGGTACTTATTTTAAAAATCATAAATCCCTTTGCTGGTAGTGGTTTATTTATTCGTGCTTTTCAAGTAAGTGCAGTGAAACAATAAATTTAGGGGAGCAAATACAGCCATAGACAGAATTATAGGCACACCAGCAGAGTTTAGGCACAACAACTGATGTATATTTAACAATATCTACATTACACGAAGTTTGAATTTAATATAATTATACGTCAGCTCGTTATCACTAAATGTAATCCATATTGATTTTCTTAATGACGCTTACAACTAGGCACATATGTATAGGCACATCAAATCATATAACGATTTTTCCTGTGAGAAGAATATATGCACCGCTTTAGAATTTTGTTAGTTTCCCGCGTATGTAATTAGCTGCCTGAAGTGACTTTTGGATTAAGATAAGAAGGTTTGTAGTGATATCAGCCCTTATTCGCCGCTATGCTTGAGAGTATTAAGAGTCCAATGGATCCATTACGAAGCAAGGCGACGAATATTCCATACATGATAGTAAAAACTGAAACACACCGTGCATTTACTTTAATAGGTGCAAACGTACGCTACTCATGTTTAAATGCAGAAATAAAAAATGTCATTAATAATGTGCTAAATGAGTTTCTGAAAAAAAAAACACAATTAAGTTTGATTTTAATATCGAATTATTCAGCTAAAATGTAGTATTTTAAATTTAAACTAATGATATAATAAACTTCGATCTTTTCTATACTCATACACTTGTTGATTTGTTTCTTTTTAATCTTCAATATTATGCATTATGAGGCTCCCATTGCACACTTCCCCCAAAACACGATTTCGTCATATACCAGGTCCCATATCCAATCTTATACATCATATACAAGAAATTATTCATAAATCATCCACCCTCAAGCTTACACTTGCATAGATAGTAACGAACGAATTAAACACATGAATACAAAGACACAAAATGTATACTGATAGTGTAACAGTAAATTCATATAAAATGGCTAAAAAATAAGAGCTGTTTAAACTGAAATATATATTACCGGTTAGGATATTGGTAATGAAACCCCATATTCACTTCATGCTTGATGGAAAAAAGCGACTTTTTAAACTCCGTCTATTTTTTTGTAATTTAAAAGCAAACGGTCAAGCAATAACCTGAAATGGTAATCGAGTGTGTTATCTGGCATCTTTAAGAAAAATATTAAAACTCTTTGTAAAAAGAGACTTTGTTGAGAGTTCAATGTTCATAATTCTTTAAACAATAAGAAAATTAAAAATCATTTCATTTCATAACTTTGCTACTTAGCATATCTAACTCTCGATTTCATTTAAAATTTTACTTACTTTCTCTATTGTTGTATGATCATAGATTTCAATTTATTCATTTAATTATTTTCTTAAAATTTTGTGTAACAGTGCATTTAGTTTGTAAGACATTTGGTTTATATTAAGTTGTACTTAAAATTCGTTTCTCAACGTCTATAATGTAATGGATCATGATCAAACGCTAAAATTATCTCAAGCTCCAAGGTAACAATTAGTATGTCAAAACTTAGCAACGTGACAATGAGAGCATTTCTATTCCCGTGTATAATTCCATACGAAAATAACTCTTTCCGACAAACCACGATTTAACCTTGCTTCACAAGAACTAAGAATTGTCACGTGTGTGCGTTCCCTTTCTCAAGAACCACGCGACAACCTGGAAACTTATTTAGTGATGTGAATAGTAACATAAGAACCTTTCTAAGAAGTGATTTAAAAATTGTAAACAGCTTCGCCTTGAAAAGTTGTGCTTTATCCCACATGCAATTCTCAGCGCTTCCTTCAATTAGAAAATAAACTAATATAAATATTACCAAAAACTTCTCTCTAGACGCACTCGGAGACAGACACCCGCCGACGCTTGTGCTCAACCATCGTTATTGAGTATTTCGACAGCTTCAGGCTAAATTCTACGTTAACTTCCATCGAACAGCAAAATTACACTCCGTTTTGGACTCAGAAGAATTTCAGAACTGTACATCTTTGGTTTAAACGCGATTAATCCACTCATATAGTGAAAGTGACAGTTCGAACTTTGAATAGGAAGTGCATATCATTCGACATATCAACTCATCAGAAACATCTTAAAATTCAAAAGGTATGTTGCTCTCTCTAAATAAACTAAAATGTTATATGTAATTGATTCGGTATAATTTGGTATTTGGAGCTCTCTTTAAACTCATTTGTATTCTTGCTATTTTATATTTAATATGTTTAAATTTGTATTTAAATTCCTATTCGTATCATGATCCAGAACTTCGACGTCGACGAGGTGTATTCACATCTCTCCTATAAAGGTCCATGTTTTGTTTTATTAATCTTGTATTCTTGGAATTTAACTGAGCTACAATCTTTAATAAATGTCATTATTTAATGTTTATTTGTGCTTGCTCATCCATAACCGAGTCCGTTTAGAGGGTTTAAATCGTTTCTAGGTAACATGTCGACAACCCGGACACTTCTTGTAGTGTTCCGCACCATTGTTATCGTATAAATCCTCTCGCATCGACCCACAGCTATGTCTGTTATCAGTATAGTTTGTTTTGTTAGTACTTCTGTCAGCTCACCATTCATTAAGGAAATTACTATTAACTCGTTGTCGAATAATTATGTGAAGTTTATTAACTGTTTGTTATAGTGCTTATTTTTTATTTATATTATGTTTACAAATTTATATCAAATATCTGTGTCGTATTTCGATTGTAGAGCGATTTCGACAATGTGCCAATTTTTAAGCTATCTTCCGTTGACAGAGGTTACTCTGGAATTTAATTATCATTCACAAACACAAAAGGTGCCAGGGGAGCTTTTCTGAAAGTATTGCACTTTCTATTCTATATCCTTCCAAAGCATCCAGTAGTATAACTGTTAAACCAAGGAACATTACGCTGAAATACCAAAGGACATGGGCTACTGGGAGGGAACTAATTAACGGTGGGATATAACAGCGGTAATCCAGTCGGACGGTACGAGGCAGTGTGGTCAGTTGGACTTCTGCGAGTGGAGTGAAACGTCCTTGAGCGTAACGATGGCAACTCGACATAAAGTATCGACATTTGGAGCGGGATAATAGTATGTGCTAGACGAATGGAGAAATGCCATTTTGGAAGTCGTCTAGACATTTATCTTTCCTTCCTCTACAGGGTGAACCGTAAGAACCTAATTGGAGATGTTACGACCCATCAGGGATAACACAGCCGATGCCAAGGAGTGCTGAATGACCGCGACCGGCGACGTCTGGGTAAACTCGTCCTAAAAACAGAAGAGCAACACGGCGTGACCTGAAAAATGAATCAATGCAGGACGATCGGGAAGCGCAATTTGGTCTCCATCCCGTATCGCAGTCGAACACCAACACGTTTTCCGCTACTTATTGCTGCCCATTGGTGGCCTCGACTCACACGGGCTCGGTAACACGTGGATTGGGCATCAGAGGACTGGCAAGGTGTAGCGTAGTCAGACGAGTCACGTTTGCAATTGGTACGCGCGGATGGTATGGTCAGAGAGTCGAGACGCATGTTGTCAACAAGGTACTCTGGAAGCTGGTGGTGGCCACTTCATTGTTTGGAGCTTCTTTATCTGCCATTGTTAGGGTTCTCTAGTTTGCTTGAACTAGTCATTGGCCAGCCCGCGCTATATTCAGCTGCTTGGTGACAATCTCCAGCCATTTTTTACTTGATGCACCTTGCTAAAAATGAGATTTTCTAGGATGACAATAAGCCGTGTCACCAAGACGCAATGGTGCGCAACTGATTTTAGGAATATTCTAGCAATATTCAACGCAGGATTTTGTCCTCTAGAACGTCAGACATGAACTCTATCGACAACATGTGGGATATCAACGAAAGTACTATTCATGCCCAGGATCGTCCACATACAACAACCACCCAATTGTGGACGGCAATCGAGAGTGTATGGCTGCACTTGTTACGTCTCTGCAACGTCGAGTTTCTGCACTTAACATGCTCGTGGTCCCACACGTTATTAGGCAGAAATCCCTTGACTTTTGGCACTTCAATGTTTATAACGTTACTAATCGTTTTACATAACTACAATAGTGACTCAATATTTTTTTTGTTTACACAATGTGCCCAGTGTAATATCCGTCTACATTTATTTTAGTAATATTCACATATTTTTACGAATGTATAGGATCATCTTTTGAGAAATGCAAAACAGTATGTTGAAATATATTTACTACCAATTACAAGAAAACGTCTCACAAGTACAAGATAAACAGTGTGAGATAAAAATCAAATTTTCGAAAAATTCGTAATTGCACGTTTATATTTGTTCATTTGTGAATATATATACATCTGTCATTAGGAATTGTGGAAATAGCTACTATGACGTACCTCCTTATTGGTGTTTTATTTTTATTGTGAAGTTCAGTTTGCATTAAACAATATTTAGTAACCCCATGTTTCCCTTACAAATAACCTATAATGTAAATCACGAGCAACACGTTTTTGTGTTACATCTTTCGTAACACAAAAGTGCATAGGTGAATGGAGACTGTGGGGGTGTTCAACGACCGAAACACCGTTATGTGAAATGAGAACAAAAAGCTTGAAAAAACAGGCTCTTTCATGCACCTACCACGAAATGGTCGACCTCGAACTATAAGAACGGGAGAAAACGTATATATGTGGTTACTGAAACTTGTGGTAGTATTCCACGTACATTTTCCTAAAAAAATATATCTAGAATTGGTAATTATTCATCCCGCTTTAAGACGTTCGGCGAAGTCTATTGCAAGACCGAACTGGATTGAAGTTCTTGAAATGATTCCGCGTGTGATTGGAGGCTCGCCTTGACCAATGAAACCTCGTTTCAGTTGAACCCGCTACAGTTATGTTTGCTAAGTTAGTGGAAAGTGCTGTTATATTATCATCAAAGACTTATATACTCCTGGTGTTAGTGTTTGGGGTGCCAGTTTGGAGTAGGAAGTTTCTGAAGATTAGTCATTTCTGAAGGAATAGTTACCACCGAGCAATAACTTTAGATGTTTCAATGTGGCAATTTCAAATCTCGAAAGCAGTTCTCATTTTAGTGAGATGCAGTTCATATAGACAATGTGGAACACCGATTCATTATTGCTTACAAGCGAGCATTCTAAACACGTAATAAGACGAATGTACTGACCGTCGCGGCATAACTTAATAGCCATTCAGGCTGTGCATATTTTCGAATTTGGGGTAAAAAGATTGCGAAGTTTTTGTTCAGAAACCAGGTGATCTCAGTAACTAACAACAGTTCATTCTAACAAACGTTGGAAGTAAATATGCATCAAACGTTAAATAGACCTCTGTGCTCTGTTCTCTATGAAGTAGCAATTGTTATCTAAGTAAATATCATAGTACATTGATCCATTTGTTAACCTTAAGTAGAACAATAAATTAGTTGTTCGTTAATATGCTGTATTTGATGAGAGTGGGTTAAAATAGTCAGAGGGATTTGCAATTGGTGTTTTAACATACAACGTATTGCTTTCGGAACAACTATGTTTAGTAATATCTGACCTTGAAACTCGCCTTAACAGCAATTTTACGTTTCATTCAGAAGTACGCTGATGTATTGATTCCAATTGTTTCGAAACTAGGGTATCAAACAGAGCTGGCACAAGTTTTTTGGTAGATTACCGGGATCAAATATGTTATTCGAATTAATAAAACTTTTGACGTGCGTGCAATAAGGAGGTTGGTATATTTGAGAATCTCAAAACAATCTGACTGTTTTCTTTCCTCATATTCCAGACTACTCAGGAAGCATTTAAACATCATTATCCAACGTTTAACTGAGTGATACTTCGCCCAATTGTTGGATATGACATAGTAGTTGAGGTGCCGAGAACTTTCTTCTGTTGATGATTGCACTAAGCATTTTCGTTTTGGGATACGGCAGTGTGAGATTGTCTGTTACGAATGCTTACCTGGCTAGTAGATCTAATAATAGCATATAATAGACGTTAAAAATCATTACAGAGCCCAACACATCACGTAGAACCGGTTACAGGCTAGATGTATTTCTTGTTACCGTAAGTGTTAATAAAAAGATGCACTGATTTTGTAAAATAATTTGGTTATCCGTTGTTTGTTGTAATATTTTCATACGAGCATTTCGTTGCATGCACTTCTCACTTCGAACAGCGTATGTTAAAAATATTGTCATCTTACGACGAATGCCCTGCGGATTTGAAAATTCAAACTCTACTTATTGTACTATTAATATCTAACAATAAATCTACCACAACTGTTCAACAAATTTCGAAAAATAATTATATACGTTATGTATCTTTACATGCAAGTGAAGTGATTAAGAAATGTAACCGATAATTGACCAAAACAGTACATATCTTATTACATCTTAAATCTTTCAAATATACACAGTGCATTTAAATATATACTGCATCTTAACTCCATTACTCGGTTCTTTCTTCTGAATTATTTTCTTCAACAAAAACACGTAAACACAATGATTTTAGAAAGTTAGTGAAAGTATGAAATGTAAATATCAGATCCATCTGTAAAATTAAATTAAATATATTTAAAACAATATTAATAAATGAGTAATCTAATTGCAAACGTGTTCTATACCATTTTGGTATATTACGAAACATGCAAACGATTTTGGAGACTTCTTATTTGATATGACATTTATATTAAAATTGTAAAGAATAAATAATGGGGCTTTTGGCTACTCAGATAATTTATGCAGATGAATACAATTGGAGGTATGGGAAAGGAAAAAACAAATCGAACTACTTGGCAATATTACATGATAAATATCGTATGTTCAAATAAAAAGGAAAGAACAAAATTGGGTTGAATAGAAAGGATTTTTCATGGCTTATAGAACCTGCCGTTTTATGCTAAACACTGATGATAGTGATAAATAATGAGAGCATTCGATGAATCATATTGAAATCTCAGCTTGGAAGAATCGAGGGATTGTATACATCATATTTTTCTGCGTTTTGGAAATAGTACGTTTTGTTATTACTAAAAGATATGTATTATTAACAGGATGCTAGTTACAACTAATTACATACAATAAATATGGCATAACTAGGACTACTGCTTACCTAGAAAATCTATCAGTCCGTAGAGTTCTATGCGCCGTCTTGCTGCATACTGCCTATCCTTAAATTCAATGGTCATCTGTAAAACATACGACCTGCATTATAAAGAATAAATATAATTATTTTCAATTCCCTAAGTTGAAACGTAAGGTTTTCTCCAGTATAAACTAGTCATGTGAACAAAATATTATTAATTATCTTTTAGGTCGGTAGATAAAACTCGCTCACAGAAACACTTACAAAATATACATTTGGGATGCTGCCTACATAAAGATCAAGATGATAAATACGACCATTTACTTTAGTCATATTGCGCTTCTACTGAGGAGCATTCACACAAAATTCTAACCAGTTGTGCCAACTCAGATTATTTGCTATTCGAGTTCGCTTATTTTAGAGACATTTCAACTTAACATTTTCGAAGAAGCTACGAAAAATTACATTTTATTAAAACATTACTCTTCTTCTTGTATGATTTCGGAGCACACATAGTGAAATATTCAAAAAGCAACATACTGATACAAAGTCAATGAAGTCACCTTATTTCTGTCAATACGTACCACAACTCGCATCCATAGATCGAAGATCAGTTATATATCAGCCAATTAATTTCGAATTGGTCCCAAATTTGTAGTGCAGTTCATGGTCACACTGGGTATAATATACATTCCATAGAAAAATATTCCTGAGCTTCCTTGCATTGCCCCCTTCACTCCATATAAAACAATGTTAAATATGATAAATAATCTCCCTAGTCCATTTTTAGTTACAGAAACAAATTCAATATATTTATTTCCACGCCTTATTATACAACCAAACTTAGAGACATTTGCTGAGCTTTCAGCCCTTGAAAGAACAAACTGACAATAACGTGCTAAGGAATCTGCTGTATGAATATCTGGAAATAAATTATTTTAATCATATATTATTAACGTGATGGCTAATTACGGTAATATATTATGCTACGTTATAAATGTTTTGAAACTATAGTTATTATGGTAAAATAATAAGTTATTAAGTCTGCCCTCAAGTGCTTAGTAATCATATTTTCTATTTGCATCAAGTTCTACTAAAGAAAATTATTATAATAGACTCCTTTTACTGCCACAAAATTACACCTACTACAAATTTCATACGTTGGATATACACGCGATCTAATACATCATTGATTTTACTTCCTTTCCAATAGGATAACTTTAATTTGATTCTAATTATCTCTAAAGGCATATGAGGTGCACTGTATCCTGTTTCAGATAATGGCATTGCATCGATTTTTTTTACTTAAACAGTAAAGAGAAAAAGAAAACAACCCAAGTTTTAAATATGGTTTGTGATAATTTCCAATATAAAACTTTATGTGTAGTATGGTGTACAATATACAGCTAATCAACTATATTTACTGAGACCAATCTTCAGTTACGCACAACAGTGAAGATAATATCTGTTATGAGTGATATATAAACGTTTACGTATATGTCGGGTGTTTCGCGTCGGCGCCATATTGATAACGTCACTACAGGTTAATGATGAAGTTGATTTTAGAGAAATACAAAAGGGAATATTTAATTGGACAAGTATCAGCTTATCCAATAAATAATTACGTATTTTTACACCAAGAGGAAGATAACGATAACTTGCCTCGAACATTACCGTTACTCAGGAAAATAGTATCCATCAGATTTCACAACACTTTGTCTGCCACCTGCAAACCTTTTGTTGAATACCCCGCAAAAAGAGGTCACCGGTTTTGAAATCAAATGAACTGGGTCGACGCACATCATCCTCATTTTACAGTGTTTTCCCGGAAAAGTGGTTTTGCAGGTTGCGAGAAATCAGTAGTCTGTTGATGCAAGATCTGGTGAAAAAGCCGGATGCGGGAGTTTCTTAGCACACGTAATGCTGGGCATTGAAATCGCGATCCATCACCGTAGATGAACATATCCTTGCGGTTAACCAGACCAAAACGTTCCTCCAACAGTACAGTCCATAGGCGTTCAACCTGATAACCGTAGACATCTGCATTGATGGTCTGGTTACGTGGGAAGAGCTCAAAATGGATTATCTCACCAATATAAAACCAAATACTCAACGTCCATTTGCAGGGGTGCTATCCTGTTTTGGGACACTTTCTGCGATCCAAACCATTTGCGTGTAATGCTATGGTAAAGGACCCATTGTTCATCCCGTGGTACCATTCTGTCCAGAAATCGCTCACGTCTCTGAGGAGTGTGCAGGGAACTGCCATTGTCAACTCGCTGCTGCTTCTGTTCAGACGTTAACGCATAGGTACTCATTTTCCGTGTTTCGACAGGTGCCCAAGGTCCTGCAGATGACGGTAAACGTTCTAATGGCTGACATGGAGTTCGCTGGCGAGTTCTTCAACATTGTGTATTGGATTTGCCTCCAACGCTGCTCGCAGGTCATCGTTGTCTAGCTGCACAGGTTTCCCTTCTCCTGGCTTATCCGTAAGGCTGGTGTCCCCAGATTGAAACCTCTGGAACCATATCTGGCACTTCGGCACATCCACAGCATCCTGATCATATACGGCATTGTTGTTTCCTCCCGCTACGCACGTTTGGTGTCTCTGGTGAAATTCATACAGCACGACATGATATAAATGCTCCTCCGGCACTCTCATGATAACACACAAGCCGAAATGTTGAGTATACTGCTCTCCTTATACAAATGGTTGCACAATCAAGTGCCCTATATGACACAGGTATGGCCCATGCCATCTACTTCACTATTTGCGTATCAGAAGGCGTCATTGCAGCGGCCATAACACATACGATATTACGTAATTCATAAACTGCTATTTTAATAACATATATGTTGGGGATAGGTAGCTTAATATTTTGAATATTTCTATGTTAAATGTAACCAAATCAAAAAACACTTCCCAACAAAGTAAGAAAAAAGGTACCGCATACAACGTGTTTTATAAAATAAAGAATCGCTCTTCTGTTTCTGTTATGAATCCAAGAAGATATTTTTCACAATTATTGGTATAGTGTAATATAGATAAACATTGGCAAAAGAATAAACTGGAAATTGACATCGGGGTAGAAGAATGCGTCAACAACAATATACTGAAATCTCCAAAATGTCGGTGTTGTTTTTCCGCCATTGTAAAAATATACCGCATTAGAAAGGATTTGTTTCCAAATCGTTCACGCTCATGACTGACCGCCTTTCTAATTCTCACAGGGCCATGAATCATATATCACTCGAAAGTATTTAAGCAGAAGATTCCAAAAAAATGCAAGTGTGTCCATTGTTCCTAATTTGTAGAAGAGGAGGAAGCAGAAAGATGAAATTTTGAACGAAAGGTTATATTTTCATAAATTGTTAGAAGTTTGCAACACTATCAGATAACATAGGAAAACAAACCACACTTTAACAACTGTGTAAAACATACCCAACAGTGACACACGGTGTGGCAATACAAGGAAGGAAAAATTCGGAAAGCTACTGAAACGTACATTCTAACTTCGCAATATTTGTGCACACAGTCCCTAATCTGTACAAAAAACGGGGATAACTTTTTTTTTTAAAGTTAATTATCGCAAATCATTGAACGTTTACAACATTGAGTTATCGGTTCCCAGAAAAACTTTACCAGCGTATACCGAAGACACTTGTATCTGACTTATCCCTCAAAAATCACAATGACCAGTAGAACAGAGAGTGCTACCACAGTATAACGATGTAGGCAATTTTACGAAAATAAAATTTAAACTAATTCTTTTCGCATGTACTTTACTAATATATCAGTGCACAACATACGGTAGGGATCCTGATCTACGGTGGCCTCAGCTGTAAAGCGAAAGGTTATCATCAAAACATTCTAGGACGTTAAAGAATATTTAAAGATAGTACAATATTAAGTTCCCTATTACATTTACAACAGTTAAATATGATTCATGATGTCAGTTAGGAATACACCAGTAAAAACATTTATACAATTATCCTAATAGGGGCGTTCCTTCTGATTACGCATTGATCTTAAGCAAGTATGAAGACAATCCATATTTTCTGAAACAAAAGATTATTCTACAATATCGGTTCAGAGATATTTAGAAAACGCACTTCCCTGTCATCCTCACGCCCATACAGATCTTGATTTAGCAATTCTTTATATCTCAAAACAGAAGCAGATGCATCATATTGAATATGGGTACATCCTGGTAAACAATTGCAATTATCTCTTCCTGAAATCATTAGAGATACACATTAAAAGCACTGAAAGTACAGAACATGAAAACGTAGCAGTTTTATTATTTTATACAATAGATTGTAAATAATGGTAAGCTATGCTTTCACATTTTTGCTGATTGTACAATTCCCTACACAATCAAATGGTTTCATCGATGGCTACTACACGTTAGCAAATAGGTTAGTTTTTATGTTGCTTTTGATCGCCACATGAAAAGGCAAGAAACAGATTTATATTGCTGTTTCCTAAAGAAAAACAAAATGTTGTTGATCATGAATTATACTTAAGACCTTTGTCAACTTAAGATATTCAATAATTAAATTATATCAACTATTTAATGTCTACTACAACAACAAGTACATTTGCCCCAAATGAGAAATCGCGGAATGTGAAACGAATTACACCAGATGACAACTGTCCTCTATGATTCAACATATTTGTAATACGCATAGACATTTCCGTGATATTTTGGTGGCCTTAGCCGATCGAAACATCATAATAAATATATGTTTCTTTTCTGCGCTACCATCTCCTGCTCAGGTTGATAGTCTCACAAGAAATCGTTGCAAGCATTGTGAGATTAAAATTCGGTTTATGACGTTAATTATATGGAACACAAAAATATTAACATTTGTATTCTTTTTTTTTTTTTAGAATTCTTATTTAAAAGATAACACACATAATTTAAAATGCAATGTCATTTGCATTTCTTTGACTCTGATTCCTTCTTTTCCAATATTGTTTATGTGCTGTCATGCTATATTGAAAATTTGATAATTAGGTAAAAGTTCTCCAAAGCCTGGTTCCCCTGAAGAAGTTGAAAGTTATCTCACAAGGTAATCTTCCATACCTTGAGTGAGGCATTTGGTTAATTATACTGGTAATGAAATCAACTACATGTGACCTGTTCTGACCAGAAGATAATTTTCCTCAGATCTTCTAAGCTATGGTTACAAATAAGATTTGGTCTACAGAGTGAAAAGAGAAGTATGATTACAGAAAAGAATTCGGAGAGAACCCAAGTTCTTGAAATTGCTGATAATAATGTCAAATAAAACATAGAAATACGTAGAACACACTTGTGTACATGGGCGTCGCCATAAAACTTTTCATGGAAGGGTAGTCGAATTGTAGCATAGTAAGTCCATGATGGTAGTTGTTTGTGTTTCTCCATATTAGTGCCACGGGCCATAAAGATTAAAACCTTAAATTTGTTCTAAGCGAAAGTCAGGTATATTATTATTAGAAAAGTGAGAGAGATAAATTTTGGATACAGCTACATATTGTAAATACTCCAATGGGTTGCATAAAAAAACTTGTGCTGCTTTTGAACAATGGAAAAACATTATTACTTCATTGCGAATAACAGTATCTAATTAAGAGGGAGCTCCACAAATAAGAAATTTGACGATTACGGAAAGCTTTTAGTAACAGTAAACTACATTCACACCTGAATCGGTCAATTCGCTTATGAAAATATTTTACAAGGTGTCAAAACTACCAACATCAAACTACTTTTCAAAATCTGTATTTGTTTCATTTCAATTCAGAAAACAAATCCTAAGTTTCTAGCTTATTTTTCCAAAATTTGAATACAATAAAAGTAATTAAA
>JAGDQP010038377.1:0-18197 GCA_022664845.1 Lepisma saccharinum
TTGGTGACGTTTTTCATGTTTCTTCCTACACCCTACCGCAAAAAGAAATCGGGTAAGGATGAAAGACGGTTGGGCTCCTTACTGGCCCAAAACAAGGTAATGCCTCATTCTGTGTTGTTCGCGCTCTTTGTCCTGTGTTATAGATGTTGTCAGGAAGAACTTCGGGAATTAGTCCAGCTTCCCTATTCCATCCTTAGGCCTAGACTGTTGGAACAAGCCAGTCCAACAGCTATGCGAAAAGTTCGTTAAAACTTCTTGAATTTTGTTTCGTTGCACTCCCGCCATCGTCGTACTAGGTTGAAGCCTCCCCCAGGATTTGATTGAGGAATTTTATCAGTGCTATCTGGATTCACGTAAACTACATTGCTTGGCTCAAATTTTGTTTCAATTTCTTGGCTTGATTTGCTAAGGTTGCATTAGTTGTCACTCTTATTAAATAAAGTTTGATTCACTTTGAGTCAGGTCAAAATGCCTGTGTAACACTTTTTTGCAAACTTTTGGCCCAGATAAACCGCTCAGGACTTCTGTTTTGACACGTCTTATTTTGATATGTCTTTACTTGTCGTAAAGAATATTCTGGCACCACAATAATAATGGTGCCTAGAATCAATTAAAAGCAAATTCGAACAAATTATCGAAAGGCCCCGTTATCCAGATCTGTCAAACTATCTGCTTTGACTCCTTTATGGAGACACCCTTTATTTGCCAAAGCAAGGTGAGAAATTATGCGCTCTAATAGCTCGAATTTACAACTTCAGTTAATAAGCGATCATTTTCCGTCGGAGATACTGAAGAGGGGATATTATTTAGTTAAAAGATAGTATTTCCAGCGCCAAGTCATATTTTCCAATATGGCTGAACAAGCGGCATAGCACCAAGGTCATACATTTAGTATGTTATTCAGGACGTGAAACAGTATCGAATTACCAATATGCATAACTACTATATTTAAGAAATACTGTAAAGCAGATATTGCGAAATATCGGATTTTGGGCGCCAGTTTTCAATATGGCGGAGCGAGAATCAGCGCATAAAAATAGCAAATTGAGTATGACACGCAGGACGTGAATCTGAATAAAATAGTCTATTTTGCGAATCAATCTACTATCCTAAGAAGTACTGAAAAGGAAATATCGTCCAAAAACATTTCGGGCGCCATTTTTCCAATATGGCGGAGCGAACAGCAACACACCAAGATCACATATTCGGTCCATTAATCAGTGTATGTAATATTTCCAGGTATGTCCATTTTCAGCGCTCTGTTGCTTGTTTTTTGCTCTTACAAGGTGACGTAAGAAAAGACCTGCAAAATTACAAGCACCTCTAGCGCCTCAACGGTTCATCCTAGAAAAAAGGAAAATAACTTTTTTCTGTAGGGAATTGTCTGTACATTAATTTTTGTAATAATATATTTTGCTGTAAAATTCTTTTAAAACAAGATATTTTAAAAAGCTTGTTTTAGATGCTATTTTTCAAATATGGCGGAGCGAGCGGTAATGCATCAAGGACGCACATTTAGTATATTACTCATGATATGAAACTGTGTCAAACTGCGAATTTTCAAAACTTCATTTTTCCAGGCACGCTCATTTTCAGCTCCCTGTTATTTAGCCTAATTTGTACGTCTGCACGACCCCATACTTGGACCCGTCATACTTTGGTAAGTTTCCGGTTGCGCTGAACAAAATTCTGTAAACACGGTAATAATGTTCCCTAGAGTCGAGTTAAATCAAATTCGATCAAATTGTCACTGGACACTGGATCCCGTTATCCCGTCTCCTACCGGAAATTTCGTGCAACGATAAGAATACATTAGACATATACGGAGATTGTGCTGCCATCTTTTGTTGGAGATGGTTCTTTACATTATCCTTAACTGTCTAAATGAGCTTGTGGGTTTCTACGAACAGGAGCTACAGATTTTTTCTGTTTAAGTGGAACTCAGCATCACTGCGTGCAATGTACCGTCACGTGGTTTGACCCTGGGATTTTCCGTACGGAAGGTTAATCTGTATTCCTTTCTTCTTCTGTTTTACAATATTTAGTTGTAATCAGTCATTAACGTAGTTAGATTTCAAGTAGCAGTAGCAGTTCAAATATGATCCTATTACATAAAATCACCGGGAAGTCCTGAGTCATATATGCATATAGGCAATAAATCAGTTGAATTCAATTCCATTCAAACTCATCAGGGTATGGTCTCACTAAGTACAACCTATATCCACAAATTGCGTAGAAAATACTATTTCAAAACAATAAATTGGTAACATTACAGATAAATGCAATTTGGAGATCTTGTTTGTTGTGAGTACGTTCTGTGCGTATTTTATTTTATTAACAACACACTACACATGTTTTACTTACCAGACTTGGAGGAAATTAATTTTTTTTAAACCTCTCTTGTAATCAAGCAAGAGTAGTTTTGAAACGCAAAATATATAATGTCTTCAATAAAATTTCATAGCTTTTCATCATTATCAGGATCCTCATCAAGAAATAGAGTTTAGAAGCGTATTTTTCCTTCGAGCCATTTCGTTCTTAAGCATCGAAAAGAATTCGTTCGTTTCTTCTTGTATAAGAGAAAGAGGAAATTTAAATATTTCTCTCTCTCTCTCTGCCTTCCTGTGTTCCTTAGTTCTAAAACCCCTCTTCTTGTCTTCTTGTTTCTTTTATATTTTAAGTCTCTTCCGCTGTTCCTTCTCTTCTTTTTACTAAAAGAAGAGCTGATTCTTATCTTTCTTTTGGTAGATTTCGTAAGAAGAAAGAAAGAACGGAAATAAAAGGACGCCATCAGTCCTTGGGCTTTCTTTCCTAGTCTTCAATCCACAAGAAATTTCTATCTTTTTTTTTTATTTTACAGAAAGATAACGCCGATGTATTAAAGCTTTAACAGTAGATATGTAAAGAGAGAGAAAGACAGAACCTGCATATGGATGAGGTAAAGGAAAAAACTTTAAGAAAATACTCATGTTTCTCTTTTGCTTGATTTTCTTTTGGTCTAGTATGTTTTTCTCTTTTTTTTCCTTAGCTGTGCTTCGTATGTAAGATCTTTAAGGGAAAAAATTGTCTTTTGTCACCCTTTCCTTTGATTTTTTAAAAGTTTTTGTTTTAACTGAGAGGGTAAAGTTCTTCTTTCTTATTTTGTTTTATTCCTTGTTTCTTTTGCTTTCGTATGTATGAGAGAAGACCCAGAGTGTGTTTGAAGGTCCTCCCCCCTTCCTACTATCCAGTATATTTTACTCTTGTCGGTTGAGTGTTCCTTGTTTCTTTTGGTGTTCAGCCTTCAGTTTAAGAGAGACTTTGTTTAATGCAAATAAATGCAATACTGTAAAAGGTTGGAAGGAAGCAGT
Source organism: Lepisma saccharinum (assembly GCA_022664845.1). Taxonomy (NCBI): domain Eukaryota; kingdom Metazoa; phylum Arthropoda; class Insecta; order Zygentoma; family Lepismatidae; genus Lepisma; species Lepisma saccharinum. Next base: position 3,351 of record JAGDQP010038377.1, read on the forward strand.
ATGGTACGGGAGAATTACTGACGTAAAACTGCAAATCACAGTTTGGATTAATTGTGTTGGTTTCATTCTAATTTGTACTTGGTTTAATTCACGCTTATTGCAAACCATATATCACAAATTTCATGTGTATTCATTGCAATTGGCGAGATTTGTTTTGGTTCTGTTTTTTATTTCTTCTTTAGCTTTGATTCATTTTTTATCACTAGTTCATGCTTATTTCGATTCATTTAAGTTCTTTTCACATTTCTTGTCCGTTTCGACTAATTTCATTTCATTTCGCAGTTACGTTTATATTTATTCCAATGGAAAACCACATGATTAATTAAATTTATTAGAAACTGTATCGTATTATTTTTATTTATGACTGTTTCTTGTCCATCTGTTCCTTCATTCCTTGCTTACTACTAAATATTAGCATACTTAACTATTATTAAACTACATTTTTCCGACACCGGTTTATTACAAAATTCCATAAAATGTGATATATACAATAATTGACAAAGTTGATTAAAATAGTGCCCGGAACTTAGACTGTAGTGCGATTAAGTGTGGTTCACCTCTTTAATGTATTATCTTATATATCTAACGTAGGTCGGTATGGTAATGAGTGTGTAGCTATGATATGATTCTAACTTCAAGACCAAGTCAGAAAGGTGAGGTTAATCCGACTCCAAACCAAGTCGGTGATGGAGAGGTTTAGATATTCTGACTCCAAAACCAAGTCAGAGAGAAGGGAAAGGGTGGCCACTGTTGAAGTGAGTGAGTGATACTCTTATGGTATCTGGCGGACCTTTTATAGGTCTCTTCTGTCTTTCTGATAGGCGTGACTTGAGCACTTAATAATTTCTCCACTTGGAGTCTGCGTCGTCTGCTACCACTTTTTGACTACGTTAACACTATAATTGCTTTTATTTACATTGTGTTTGTTTTGTTCTGGCATACTTGTTAGGTTCCCATTGCAATATTTTCTTTAAACATGCCATTGTATTACTTTCTTTGATAAATTTCCTTGGTCAGTATTTAATTCTGGTCTTTCCTTACACGCATAGCATGTTGTCCGTTTCTGATACGTAGCGATGTAATATTTACTTCTCTAGGCTATCATAATTTGTAGAGACCAATTGCTTTTGTACCTTTAGACCAGATATGCAAATGCACACCGATTAACCAATATACCCCAAATGTTGTGTGGGGATTTCTCTTGACAAGAAAAATACTTATGTCCTGCCAATACGTTCACTGGTGAGCCAGATTTCTTGCAATAACTATCAAATGTTTTGTAGGCCTATAATTGTATACCGTTTGGATAATATGCTCCAGATTTTGCATGCTTTCTTCACTTGGTCATAGAGAGATTGTAAATTATGACATATTCATCATATACAATGAGAATTCAAACTTTTGGGGCAAACTTGGAAGTATATACAGGATTCTAAAATCCATACCGTTTGACTCATCCTGTACCCAACCTTCCTCAGTTTCTTCATTCAAACATACAAAGATCGTAGACTGTTTACGGTCCCAACATCTAAACTTAATGGCCGTATTTAATGGAGCACCTACCAAATACTTTTCACTGCAATATCCGGCGGGCTTATTATCTAGTAAAATATATAACGCAATAATTTTCAAATTCATATTACATATTGCCAAATTTTTGTTGTTATTTGCTAACTAGGTTAATTTTCCATGATTAACCTTATGTTTACAAAAGATAATTTAAAACAAGTAGAAACATACACCAATAAACCATCAAGCGAAAGAAAACAATATTAAAATTGCACAAAGCAAGAAAGCGCGAGTTGTTCATACGCAAACAGAGTGAACTTTTATCGGCTTTAGCACAAATGCCGTTACACCAATTTCAATAGCCTTGTTGGTGACCGGATTCTTTTACATACAGAAATTCTGTAGAGTGTAGGTGCCACGGTGGCTGAGTTGGTAGAGCGCTCATCTCTGGTGCAAGGGGTCGTCGGATCAATCCCTACTCATGCCATGAAGGCTTTCTGGTGGAAAAACACCATGTGCGTGGGTTTTCTTGGGGTGCTCCCGTTTACTCCCACTTTCTTCATTCCACCAATTCATACCATCATTATCCATACGGTCTGATCCATAGTTGTCTAAAGGCCTTAAAGTGTGGATCTTTGTGGAAGCCTGCAATTTTGGTGTTCATTCACAAATCTCAATACTTAATAGAATACCAACGTTCATAATTTAGTTCAGGTAATGTAGGTCGTTGGTACTGGAAGGAGCGTGAGTTCAAACCCTGCTCGCGTAAACCATTTTAGTATGTTTTTTCATCAATCATACCAGAAAATTGCAGAGATGTGACCTGGAATATTAGATCTGGCTGATTGATTGCTCATCCTCTTTCCCAGATAGTGTGCTTTCTAATGTACGCCACCTCACACACACACAGCACGGGGTCATCGATATAGGTGTCTGATGAGAGGGCATTGCTAACATTGCTGTAACAGCGAGACTTCGCCTTCTTAAGGGGACATGAGAGCCTGTTATAGTAACTACGTTTCGAGAATTAAGGTACTAGAACATCAGAATGAATTTCAAGTTAGTAACTTAGCGCGGTCACCATACTTACTATTCATGAAAGAAATTGAGACAGTGAATATTTTTAATATTTTTTTTATTTCGGTACGTATTTAAGAGATTTCAACACCCATTTCCTTCTAAATTACCAAAACACCTTTGAAAATATGACTGTAGAACTCGTCCCCATGAAGATGTTTATCAGTGTCATAACATTGCTGTCGAAAAAGTCCACCGCATGCAATAAAGAGGCAGTTGGCAACACTTTCAGCGTGGAACTTCTTGTTTGTTGAGATAACTTACACTAAGGAGGAAGTTTGTTTTCCTCAATTGACTGAATAACGAAAACTGAGAACTTGGAGAGCTTTGGTTTGACTTTCGTGGTTCAGTAACAATGGTTTGAACCATATCCCTTTCTATAATTTTTGTCAGTGTTTCCAACTGCGTGTTTGGTTTGCATACCATCTTAAAGAAGCAAAGTTTACCTAATTGTGGAGGTGATTTGAAGCAAATGAATGATATAAATAGGAATAGGGATTTTATATGACTGTGTTTAATACATTCATCAATCCTTGCTTTGAAATATAAATTGGCGTACAGTTTCTATTTCACGAGAACGCAGTTGATTACATATACTAGAAGTAGGCAACACTTTGTAATAGAACGATGGTAAGATCCGAAGCAACCCTCAGAATATAATAGAAGGGTGGATTCCATTTGTATTTCCATACGGACTATTCCCAATTATTTATAGCGTCTTGGCAAACCATGTCTTCAGATCTCTATGAGCTTCTCCAACTCCGGTCGTTCTCCTCTTGCCTCGACGGAGCCGCCATCCAAACAACCCTTTAAAGGCAAACCAACCAGCCACCTCTCCTCAGATGGGACCGAAGCAGAAAGGGAAGCAAATATAGAAAAGATCGAAGAAATAAAAGCGAATGGAGGAAGAAAGGACGATAGAAATAACGATTCGACTTCTCGTTTTCTTAGGTATATATATATACTTTTATGTGTTAAAGAAAAGAAAAGAAAATGCTTTGGAAAGAAATACAGCAGGAGGACTGGAAGAAAATGCTTTTTCTATGTTAACAAAGCGACATTTTTACCTTTAGGTGTATTGGAAAAATTGTATGTACATGTACAGATATATTGCTCTCTCGTTCATTGTTATTGCAGCTTGTGTTTGATATGTATTCCTTTTTTTTCTGTTCAGTAATGATGTGTGTTGTTTTTCCTTCTAGTGGAAAAAGAAATTCTGTGCTGGGAAAATCGAGTAGTCTAACGTTAAGAGAAATGGGAAGACAAATCTTAGGAAACCTGTTTACTAACCTATCTCGTAGCATTCTTTAAATTTTATTTTTAGAACCTTAATGCTACAGGGCTCTAGGCCATTAACTGGATCTGTAGAAGAAGGAATGGAGAATCAATAGACCTTGGTCGTATTTCAAGATACCATCCCAGAATCCGCCTGTTTGATAACGAAAAATCTTCATCAGGATAGTCGGCGTGAGTAAGATTTGAAGCATCCTGAGAACATGTATTTATTTCACTGGCTTCTCCCTTCAAAATTGCTTCAATAGTTTCTCCTCTGTTGTCAAAAATTGGGGACTCTCCTCTGCTTTTATAGACTAGGAGATAAGTACACTCATCTGCTATTATAGACCCAACTATTTCACCCGTGCATTGTTGACCGCAGCAGTATTACGAATGCTATCTATCTCTCGAATCTTCCTTCGTTTTGAGTTCTCATCCAGTATCGTTCCAGCCTTCATATATACAGAAGCACCGCGGACTGCCATCTCATTCTGACTGAGTCAGCTGAAACAGAAAAAACTGAGAATAATCCAGTGTTTTATACAGTACCTTCGCCTTTACCGAACCTGAAAAGTGCCATAGGTCCTGCATCAAAACGTTATTTTCTTCTTAATAAGTTTCTAAAATTTACAATGTTCATCTTTCCTTCCTGCATACTTTAATAAAACACACCATCTGAAAAATAAATGTTTTTCTATAAACGGTGTGTTTATTGAAGTATCCTGGAAGTTAACTTTTTTTTAATTCCAGTCTTACCATTCGAGCATTTACAACAATTCTCCATTTCGAGCCATTACAACATTGACTATCAGCTGTGTTTTACAGAGATCTTATTTACGTTTTTCGCTTTTCCCTTCCTATTGAGGGAAATCTAAATATACCTAACCCTCCGCTTCAACAATTGCCTTTACTTCTCCAACAATGAAATTCCTCTTTTCGCCATAGCCCAGCATTCTTCATACCACGGTCATTCTTTTGATGAAACGTGAGAATCTTTAAAAAAAATTATCCTGAATCAACTACCATAATTTAGAAGTAGGTGGGAACAGACTTACATTTCTGGCCCTATACGCCATTGCAATGAAGATATATGAGCTTAAAGTTGTCGGGTTAGAAAATATATGTGGAGACATAGGCCAATATGCTGATATTTGGTATAACAGTAAAAACGCTAATCAGCACGGATACTACCGAGGGTTGGGGAATAGTGAAAGCATTGCCACCACTGAATGGAACCACATGTCAAGTAAGATATATTTAAAATGCGCTAATAACAAACAAAAGAACATTGTGAACACTGGTACTATAGTGTTGCAATCTTCGTGTTGATGTGATATATCTTTCATAGTTTGTAAAACGGTGCAACCAAGTTGTACTATTTTTTTCTATTTCCAATACTTTTCCACTGTGCATTAATTGCTATATAATGCTATTTAAAAAAATGTAACTTTGTTCTGCGTTGGCAACACCGCTTCCTAGATGGCAACACTGCTGATGGTTTTTGTTACTACTTGTGGTCAGTTATATGTTGTGCAAGTTTTATTTTGATTACTTTTCCCGTTTTCAAGATATTCCATTAAAACCTCACTACTGCCTTTATATACATTTTTGTGACATTCGAAGTTCCGGAGCCCCTAGCTCCCCTCCCCCTGGACCATGGCACCTTAAATGTTGGTTATGTTGCTTGCGATGTATTAGGTGTGAATAGGATTTGTGTGTTTGAGGACCGTGACTCTTTCTTGTCAGTTCATTATCTTGTCTTTTTAAGGAAGCTGTTTTCCTGTTACTTCTCTCCTCATACAGTACCCTCACCATTCTCCAAACTCTTAGTTACTCTTTTACCATCTCGACCTGGTTATGCTGTTAGCGACCATCATAATTTCTTAAGTATGGAAACTCAAGCAGTTCCATTTTACTTGGTTACTTGTTTGTAAATCCTATTCTGATTGTCCCTCTCTCCCATTTTCCAGTTTTGAGATTGTTGAGATTTCTTTCGTTTATTAGGAGGTTTCGGTGATCGAATGACCAACAGGATCAGCCGACCGGATTACCATGCGGTCTGAGGCGTCAGGCCAACGACTCGAAGGTCCCGGGTTCGAGTCACGGAAGGGGCATGGGTGTCTTTTAACTTGAACGTGACGAATAATCGGGACGGACCGTAATGAACAGTTACTAGACTGCCCATATACAATAAAGTTTACCAAAGTTTTTTACCAACAGGATCTATCATGGGTTGGTCATAGATTTAGTACCAGTTCATCTTAAATCTTCATCTCATTATCATTTCTCGTATTTAACTAATTGGAGCGCATGACACACAAGTTAATTATCAATATGACACTAAACAATGAAACCAGGTCTTACTAACATATTTTCAGTCAGGCAAGTAAAACGAGATTTGGCTCCCTTTGAGATATCATATTGGTTGATTTTAACTAACTGTAATTTTGTAAGCGCTATCTGCACAGACACTATTACATATTCCATATGACGAATGGCTATAACACAGTTTGTGCATGATGGACTGTTGCCTGTTGATGTAAAGAATTGTTGTTTTGTATTCATGTTTTGAAAGAGAAGTTAGTCATGAACATCAATTTTCATCTTACGTAATGAAGAGCGGAAGTTTAGTCAACTTGTGTTAACTAATTTTCGAAATTTTTCTCCTGGTTATTTTTTTTAAAGCCAAAACTATAACTCCTGAATATTTATTTGTATTCCTTAAGTGTGATGGACATAAGCATTTAATGGCTTTTAGATTTGTTGTTTAGTAACGAGAAAATTCGTAGTAGTAGTAGCACTTTTTTCTCCTCACCTTCAAACTTTCCCTTAACAAGATCTAACCACCATCCCGTCACAGTTCGAAATGACGAAGACAGCCGCCCCCTGCCAGTTGGAAACCAACTCTCTCTCTCTCTGTACTATATATATTCTGCTTTGTGCTGTTGAAAATTAGTTAACAAGTTAATCGACGTTGTACAGAAACTAACTTTAGAAACTGTCTCGATACAACTCATTAATAAAGATACAACAGTTTCTCAATTTGAAAAGCAAAATATGTTGTGTTCCTTATTTTATTTTGTCTTGCTTGATGTGTTTCTCTCTTCTTTGATCAACTTAATTATTGTAATATAGCGTCTGTACTCTCTTAAGTTGTTAATTAATGTAATGCAAATTTAATTGTTAAAAGTTGAGATGCAACAAGTTCTTGCACTGTGGTTGCCAAGTTCAAGTACGTTTTCCTAAAAGGTTATTTTTGGCTTTCCAGCTACTTATCAACTCTCTTCCAAGTTATCTTTCTTGTCAATATTTTTAACATCAAATGGTTGTTAACTCACTTGACTAATATGCAGTGTGATTATGACACGAATAATAATTTGGTTGGTACGATAAGTAGGGATATCAAAGATTGGCAAAATAATATTGATAAAAGACTTGTCATCAAAGTTTTGGGATAACTTTTAACTTTTCTCTCTTTTCGAATGTTTATGCTTGTATATTTTGTAGGGTACCACTTTTATTTTTATTGTATATCTCGGTAACCAAGTGTACTTAGACGATACCGGGTAGGGCATAGGTGTTCTGGAAACGTTACGTGAAGACTTTTTAAGTTCCGTGCATTTTCTAGAAATCCTAAAACCGACCAGGCAGTCGTGTGGTCTGAGGTGTTAGGCCAGCGGCTCGAAGGTCGCTGGTTCGCATCGCGCCAGAGGCGTGGGTGTTTCTAGGTTTTAACTGGCATTGCCCTCACAGTATAATCGGGATGGGTCGAAGTCAAAAGTTACTAGAATGGCCCATACAAATAAAGTTGTTTTTTTATCGAAATCTTCAAAATAACGTTAAAAATGCCTGATTTTGAAGCAAACTAGTTTCCACTTCATATCTTTAAGAATTCAAACGGTTCTGGAATCTGTCAAATTCTAAGACATTTTCACCTGTATACATTTTTTTAGCACTTGTTAATAGACTTAAAAAGTACGAAATTGTCGAAATTTTGAAAATGAAAGAACTTCGCTATTTAATAATATATCTTAAAATTTCACACAGATCGGGAATTCACATCAAATTCTAAAACTTTTCTATATAATGTTTAAAAAATAAACTGGAAGTATAACTTTAAATTACCGAAAATGCCGAAATTTTGAAACTTAAATTACTTGTATATTTACGGTATTAACCAGTAGTTTTGGTTTCCTTCGGGAACAACTCGATTATTTTTAAAATGTCACGCCTTTCCACTCCCCGTGGGCTGGGGGGCTTAACTTGTACCTTAAGGACATCGAAAGTGTTAGTGTTGAACTCAGCGATCTCCAGAACTATGAATTCGACACTTATATCGGTCGTATTCGATTATTTTTAAAATGTCATCCCTTTCCACCTCCAACCCCTGGGGTGCGGAATGAACTTGAGCTTGTAATTTATTGAATCTATCACTATTCATCTCAGCGACCCCGAAAAGTATGGAATGAACACTAATATTTGTAGTTCTCAATTATTGATAGAATGTCACCCCATTCCTCATGTATTTCATAAGGGGTCCTTTAACCCCCATAGCTCAGCCCAGCGGTGACCAGACATGAAATTCTGTTTTTGCTATAATCTACAGACCATATGTAATTGAATGAGTTATTGATCTTGTTCGTCCTATGTATGGTTCTTGAGAAGTGTCCCTTTACTTATTTCTATATATAGATAATGCATACGGTGTTAATGTAGCATAAGTATTCAAACGCTTTTTGAATCTACCTCAAATTCTATTTTTTTTAAAAGAGCATAAGAACATAATTTTTAAAACCCAAAATTTAGACCCAGAAATCTTGCGTTCGTTATCAAATCCTTCTAGACCGCGCCCAATTTCACCTGTTTAATTTTGTCTTCTTTCGAACGGTTTATACCGGCAGCATTTTCGTAATGGCTCAGGGGCATTTTGTGTAGGCCTAAGTTACATGTATATACATTATTATTTAGGTTTATTTTGTAAAGATGAACGTTGTTAGGAATAATAATCCTTCAAACCGGGGAACTCCTTAAAGAATAGTCTATTCTAAGCAATAGCATTGGAAGACTTTGAAATGTGAACCAAGAGAATAGTAAACAAGATCAGATGTGTATGGTTCTTTGTAACAAGGAAGTAATTCAGAAAATAGGTGATAGTAGAGACATGTTAATATCCAGAACAGAAGGCTAAGGTCGCGACTTCAGAAGAGAATTGGAGTGCACAGGTTCCAGTCCTACAATCAGCCACCCTAAATGAAGTTTCCAATGTTCATACTTAGGATAATGTCCTAGCCGCTACCTCCACTAACTCTTTCTTTGGATGAATGCTTGCTGAGAGACGCTAGAATCCAGAAAATTGATGTTTGTTCAAGCCATAAAATGTAAAGAAAACTTCCAAGAAAAGGAGTAAAGAAACTGGTTAGGATATTGTTTAGACGCTACCAGTGTATTGGAAGCTGCAGTTGAACTAGGGTTGAAAGGTAAATAGTGAAAAAACAACTAGTCATAGACCGTACAAAGAGGAAAATATCGTCCAGTGAGAGAAGAAAAGAGACCTCAGGAGAGGACTAGGGATGTCAACGACTCGGTCAGACTCGAGTCCAGTCGAGTCGACGCTCACTATATGCTCGAGTCGAGTCGGCGCTCACTATATGCTCGAGTCGAGTCGGCGCTCACTCGGTTACAGTGAGTCGAGCTTGAGCGACGACTCGACTCGAGCGTTAGACTCGCCGCTCGAACCGAGCGGATTAACATCCGTAGAGAGGACGAATAGGGAGAACTAACAGTGCTTCTGAAAAACGTGCTACTATGAGCAGAATACACATTTTGATTATTTTTTAAAATAAAACGTTGTTGTTCATTTAGTTTTGTTATGTAACCCCGCCTTTTATTGATCTGAAGTTAACTTTATATGCACTTTTGTTTGTTCACCAACCTGATTTTAATATTTTGTTCTTTTGTTTTAGGTAAGTACGTGAGATAGCTGAAGTTTCGGTATTAAAGCATTAGAAATACTGACATGAAGTTCAGTTAGTGAAGTTCATGGATGACCATGTCCGGAGAAAAGGTACGTGAATTATACAGAACATCACCGATATTTTCTGTACATTTATAGCCTCTAATAACTCACCCCACCTCGTCCTCCCCCAAAAATGGTATGTTAGAAAGTTCAATCTGTTACATGTATTGGGTAATGGTTTCATTTAAAGTATCATGAAATAATTTTAAAACCGAGATTAGTTGGAGAATTTGGAAATCATAATGACATTTTATAAAAGCTTATTGTCATTGATCAATTTCCTTTTATTGTTGCTGTATTAACGACACAATGCGCTTAGAAATCAAACTACTATCATGTAGCGCATTGTGATATTACTGAGAAGGTTGTGAATATGAGAAACTCTTCCAATACCTGATTTTCAACCGCGTTGTAAGGAAAATAATATTCAAACCACATATATTCTACATGAAAGGATAAATTGAAAAAAATGTCTTGCTACATAACTTTTATGGAAAAATTTAGGTAGTGATTATAACTAATTTATTTTCATGAATCTGTGTGCATTGCCACAAATTTCTAATTGCCAATAACTACAAACTATTAATTTTTACTGTATTCTTTAAATACAGATAGATCATGCTGGACTAGTATTTACTAGTTTTTTCTACAAAATAACTGAAAGAAGATACTATAGATCACATTTTAACCAATTAAATTTACATTGCTAAAAGCCATTATGCGTACTGCCCTTTAAGTTATTTATACACGTTATGCATTAGTGGCTGTGTACTTCTGTTACGATTTTTAACACGATCCAGTTGAATTACCATCATGAAATGTGGCACATACGTTCTAATCAGATGCACATTGAGGATATCTTTAAAAAAAATCGATTTCGAGTTTTTTAAATATATTTTTTTATTTTTGAAAAAATTAAATATTGGTCTAATAAAGCCAAATAATATATCAAATTAAAGCCTTTTACATTCTAAAACAAGTGGTGCAAGTTTGAACTGTCTAGGACAAATAGTTTTTGTGTTTCGGGCCTTTGAAAGGTTTCGAAACGCGTAAAAAATCAGTCGATTATTTTTATTTTTAACAATTTATAACTCAAGAAACAAAAGTGACAAAACATGGCATTTTGTAATTTTTTATCATATTGGTGCATAAAACACAACTACCAAATATCACGCATTTTGTAAAACCTAAGGTCTAAAACTATATAAATAAATATATATTGGTTGATTTGGTATAAAATTATCCGACTGGGAACAGCACTGAGGAGACAGCTCGAGTAATGCTGAGTGATATTTTCCTAGATTTCCGCAGGTGACGTGATGCTAAACGTAAGCCCTTCACTACCCATCCTTTACCCTGAAAGAAAAATCGGCAGGAGACTTCCTCTCTTATAGTTTTGATGAGCTTAAACCATATATTCTAGTTCGGCCCACAAAATGTAAACTAAATTACAATTGGGAAAATTTAAATAGGGAAGGTTCGGATAATTTGTTTATATGTTTAAGCGTTTTCATAAAAGAAAAATATAAAAATGAATTTTATGGGCGTTATCAGCAATTAAGCGTTTTCATGTTTAGATGTTATTTCGAGGCTACATGTACCACCATATTAAACAGTGTGCTTCGTATCACCAAAGCAATATGACGCATATTGCATTCCATAAACCATACGGAACATCAGTATGCAACCGTAGTATGCATACGACATATCCCTTGTATGTACAGAATTCAGAGTGGCACAACGAAAAGTTTCCACCCTCATTATTTCGTAATCTGTTAGTTTGTTAAAAATATACCGAAACACGGCAACTTTAGTTTTAAAGGGGGACGAATTATTATGACATTTAAGCGTGCCCCATTCCCTGCTATCTAGTGGCAAAAAAATTCAATTTTCTTGAATGAGTAAAATAGGACATTATTTGAAAGCACGTTTATTTCTATTAGAAAAAGTTTTATTATTTTGGAATTTCGCCGAATACTTCGGAAGAATTCACATTTCAAACTTTTACTTCTTACTCAAATGGAATTCTCAAAAGAGGTAATATTTTACCTACCAAACTTTATAAATACTCTCAACTACCCACTATACAGTAGAAGCGACATCAGTAAGCTTCGTTCTTAACATGAAGCGTGTACACCCATAAGCTGCAGTATATAGTGTCAAAACTTTCATTTTCCGTAAATGGCAACATGGGTCAACTGATACATTATTTGAAAGCTGCGTTGACTTTATTTATACATAAAAAAATACTATTTGTTTGCAAATTCAGTTAATACTTTGCGATATATCGAGTTTTGAAGTGGAACATAATTTAAAAATCGTTAGACATTTTAAGTTACCGAATTAAATGTTTCTTCCATTTTCATCCATCCATTCGGGCTAATCCAAGATTGCCTAAAGGCCTTAAAAATTAAATTCAAATAATAATAATAATGCATTCTTCAGTAGATGGCAACACTTTTCTAAAATTGTTTCAGATAACTTTCTTGGATGAAAACTGATTTATTTTCTTGATGTAATCTTCTGTCTTAATTTTCTTCTTTCTTTATGTATTCTTATTATTATTTAGTAGTAGTAGTTAGAAGAGGAAGAAGAAACTGAATTAGATATACGCTTTTTAATACTACTACTATTACGTGCCTCTCTCGATTTTCATTCACTGAATCTGTGTGTTTTAGAATTGGAAAGCAAATTCCTTTTTCTCTTCAAATCCGCATACTTCTAAAGTTTTACTCATCCTCCGATCATCTACAGAGCATTTCCTCTACGTTTTTCTCGTCTGCGTGTAGTAATAAATCGTTACTTTTGGCAACACTATCGTCTTCTCTTTTTATTTTCTTTTTTAGAAGTTTCGCTAAAATAGGATGAGATTCTCAAGAAGGCCATTTTCTCCGTCTTGCTGCCTGCTAAACCAATTTCCTTGGTGCGTGCTTTTAGGTGTGCCTGCGCCCAAAATGGACCTTTTTGTTAAATGAGTAGAGACCACAAAAGATCGTAGAAGAATCCACACCAGGATTAAGAGAGCGGAAAAAAAAGAGAAAGAGGAAAATAATAAGGGAAGGAATAGAGTCAACGCAGCTAAAGAAATGGAGGTAAACGACGGTAAACCAAGATGAAACAACATCATTTGGACAGTAGAAAATATTGTTATGTGAGGTATATTATAGTGGAATAATAGAATTTCACATTGTAATAAATGTAAATGGCACATTGTGAAACCTTCTTCGAGACGCTGTGTCATACTCTAATGTTCAGATGGTTTGTGCCTATCGAGTGTTTAAAAAGAAATGTATGTTTATTACAAGCTCACTGAATTTTGCTGTTTAAACGAACTCAAAGTACATTATGAACACATTCCTCCATTATGAACACATTCCTTCATTATGAACACATACATTTTTCAGCAAGTTGCCTGAGAACTCAGATGAATCAATGTGACTGACTGCATGGACATTTCTAGTCATGTGCCGATTTCAAAAATATCCAAACAAAGAAGTGCTTCAAATTTGTGTTCTAAATATTAGACAGAGTTACATAATAATTATTTTTAATATAAATCTGTGAAATTTATTATTGATTCTTAAGTGTGTTCAGTGACACTTATTCTTCAACGTGTTTTTAATCACAAAAGAGAAAAACTTCGGTGTTACACCTTGGGAGTTAAGTCTATGTAGCGGGGACACCCCTTGTATACAGTGTACCTAAATATTACCAACAAAATCTTTTCGGATTATTAAATGCAGCAAAACGGAAAAGTTCTGAGTAAATATGGGTTCCAGTGTGGTCTGAACTTAAGAGATAATCGACTTTCAAAATTACCAAGGGGATCATTGCGCGCTTGAATAATTATAAGCTAATATGCATATGCAAATTCTTATCATCCAATATTTACGATACAATGATATATATATATACTTTTTCTGAGTTGTTTTAAAATATTTAAAGTTCAATTTTAGTTATTGCACAAATAAGCGCTCGTTCTAAAACTAACATTACACTTAAGTTTAAAAGTCATGTTTTGGAGTTCGTTGTTATAAAGGTTTTCTAGCTTTTATATTAATTAAATATTCTGAAACAGTATAATAACCCATTGCCTATCACGAGTAAAGTCAACCTTTCCTGTGTCTTAATCTTCATTGACCGAATGGTATGTGACGTTACTTGGAAAGTAGCTCGTTTTTAAATGTTCATTGAGGTGGAATTATTGAATATTCTTACACAGCGTTCTCCGGATACAGACACATGGTTTAAGTGTCCGCGTGAGAAACTATCAAAATAATTACTTACCTTACCAACTGGTACTACAGCTTGGAGTGAGCTTTGGCCTCCTTAACAATCAGCCTCCACTTCTGCCTGTCTTTGGTCTTCTCTCTCCATCCTTTAACCATCATACACTTCAGATCTTGCTCTACATTATCAATCCATCTTATTTTAGGACACCCTCTTCTTCTACTGGAAAAGATTTTCTCGTTCATTATCCTTTTTGACATTCTGCTTTCCTTCATCCTTAATAGGTGCCCATACCATCTCAGTCTCTGTGCCTTCACAAATCTTACTATATCTTCGCATTTCAATATGTTGTTTATCTCTTCGTTTCTTCTGATCATCCATTGCTCATCCCTTTTCAACGGTCCATAAATTTTCCTCACTATCTTCCTTTCGAATTTCCTTAGTGTTTCTTCGTCGTCCTTCCTCATTACCCATGTTTCCGCTCCATATGTCACAATAGGCTTAATAAGTGTGTTGTAAACCTTGAGTTTCGTTGTTCTGTTAATTAGACTGTTTTTAGTAGTTGTAAATTAGCATAATATGCCCTATTGTCTGCCTGAATTCGTTCGTTAATTGTCTCTCTCATTTTATTGTGACTGTTTATCAGCATGCCTAGATATTTAAACGTTTTTACTGCTTCGAATTCTTTCTCCTTTATTACGATATTACTGTGCTGTTTCTCTTTGGTCGTTACTATCATA
>JAGDQP010038378.1:4628-18195 GCA_022664845.1 Lepisma saccharinum
TTCTCTCAACTCATATATTAAAACTAGTTTTCCCCTTTTAGGGAAATGAGGAGCTTAAGCAACTACATGGGTCAGCACGTTTCCAGGGGAGGTGATGGCCCATGCAGTTTGAAGCTCCTGTTTTCCAATCATACAGTCCGGAAGAGTTTTCCTGCGCTGTAAACACAATTGAAACTTACATCGACAGTTGGTTACATAACTGTAATGGAGGAAGTTTCACATAACTTTTTCCATGGATGGAAGTGAAGTGATCATTTAAACCCAGTGTTTCTCTAAGTGATAGTGAATCACAAGTGCAATATTTTAGAGTCATTTAGTGCAATATCTATGACATTTTGAATGTGTGAGAGAATAAAGAAAATAGTTCCCCCCCCCCAAATTCTTGTCACATTAGTTTTTTTTTAAAGAGTGAGGCATGTAATGGTCCGCGTGTCTCAGCACGTGCCTCACATTCAAAACATAAATACATTTGTGAAGTGAGTACTACACATAGTAAATGAACATGTGTAATACAAGTGACGTAATGTAAACAAGTCATTTGTGACATCATTGCCAGAAGACAACAGCCGCAGTTCACTCAGGAGCGGGAGATGGAGTTGGTGTCGCAGAGGGAGGGACTTAGAGGACTGCACCCAAAAAGGTTACATATAAAAGTCCATTCATCACCATAATTCGTATCACTTACCTGGGTGATCGCCTCCCTCTCCTTAAACCGTTCACGACTAACAACGGGTCGGAACACTTTCCTGCAAACACAGTTCGCAACGGGCTGCTGTGTTATCCCTTACCCACGCACACAGTTGGTAACAGGCTGGTGTGTTACCCAAGATTTCAACCTGTACACAGTTAGCAACGGACTGGAACAACCAATCTGGCACACAGCAACGGGCTGGAATCAATCCTTCTGCACATAATTAGCAGCGGGGTGGTGCAAAACCTCATCCTTACTTCTTTGTGGCATAAACCCCAAAAGAGGATGAAGACCATAAGTTACACGGTAACTTACTTATTTTGTAAATAACTCTGGTTCGGGACGGTCTTTTTATCAACTATTGGAATTTGTACACTTTTGTAATAAAACTGGTGATGGTCAAAAACCACAAGTCCCGCGTATGATTCGCTCTACCTTGAAGACTCATATTGACCATACCACGGGAATACTACCATATTCCTTATATTAGAATAGTTCAAGACGGGTATTCTTTTATTTTTATCCCAATGTATTAATTAATAATCGTCATTTTGCAGTAGTTTACAAAAAATGTAATATCTCTGTACTTGTTTATCATAAAACATTCAAACAGAAACATTTTTTTTCTTTAAATTTGCTTGATAATTTTAGTTCTCTGCATGATAAGCCTAAACGTAATTGAGGTGATCAAAATGGTATCCAAAATAGAATTGTCAAAACAATAAATTCCTGTTTTAGGAGACTTTTTCGTAGGGAGCGGATTGAACATCAGCTTTAATGTTTTGTACACTATCACATATCAAATTATATTGAATGTATACATAATATGAAGGCTGACATTTGGTCACTAATTTTGTAATGTCTGAAAATAAAACAAAAATGTATTTTATGCGTATTGGAGGCTCGATAACTCTTGTTGAACAAAATATAAAAATCAATTTTTCACATGTTGTACAAGTATATAACGAAAACCTATGGTAGTAATTTCAACTATCATATTTTAGAGTCGACGGAGTAAAATGTATAAATTGAGGATTAATAACGTTCGTGCGCGCTTTGACAATATGTTTAGCACACCGTGTACGGGTATTATATCCCCAACTTACAAATGAATAATCCATTCAAACTCAAATATCAAAGCTGACATTTCTACCATATGTTCTCCTTATATAACTGTATAACATGCGAAAAAATAGGTTTCTAAATTGTGTCCCACCAGAAATATCGGGCCTTCAATACACATAAAAATACAAATTTCTGGATTTTCAAACGTTCAGAAAAAAGTAAGAAATCACATATCAGCGTTTATATTTTGTATACATTTTAGATAATTTAATGTGTAATACTGCACAGATCAATGATGATGTCCAATCCGCTCCGTACGAAAAAAATCTAGAACAGGAATTTATTCTGTTGTAACAATCACATCTGGATATTATTTTGAACACTTCAGTTACGTTTTAGGCTTATCATGCGAAGAGCTTAAATTATCAAGCAGATTTAAAGAAAAAATGCTTTCTATTTCAATGTGCTATGATAAACCAGTACTTAGATATTATATTTTTGTAAACTACTGCAAAAATGGCGGCCATTACTTAATAGATTGGGTTAGAAATAAAAGAATAACCGTTTTTGAACAATTCTAAGGATATTATTACTATTATTATTGAAAGAGGTCGATTAACTAAGCTGAACGATTTCAGTTGGACTGACCTGTAGTTTGCATAAGATCGCGAAAACCTCTCTGTCTTATCCGTAGTTTACAACATTGTGGTGTGTGCTGTAAGTATGTTGTATATCATCACTAGACGATGTAAACTATCCAATAACACGACGAACTGTCATTTGAAAATTTATACTTTATACCTAGTTGGCAACGCTAACAAACTGTGACATTGTGTTTTCACTCCTGATATTCACCATGTTGCTAGAAACAAATTTCCGGAAACGGAATTTTCATTCAATGACTCGTTTCTGACATATTGAGAATTACTCATTTCCTCCCATTACTAGGCGCCGATTTTGGACTCAAAGTTAATCATCAAAACTAAGCGAAATTTCACCTACCTTCAAAGGAAATGTTTTACTTGTTTTGATGCCAGAAATCACCTTCCGAAAATTCCGTCCTTTATTCTGAAACACTGTGGATATATCCTTTATTTAACTTCTTGGAATTTCGAGGTTTCGTCCCACCCCCTTTGCCATCGCACCTTAAATTTTTATTTTCTTCATATCTCACCATCCTCTATCAAATGCATTATGTTTGATTAGGATCTCAGCGACAACTATCGTAAACTCTTGTCAGTTTTACAATGCGCTTTTGTAATTTACAGTGAAAAGATGACGATTTTGCTCTGGCTTCATGGTTCAATTTATTAAAGGGAAAGGGTAATACTGAGAAAATCTGAACCCCATTCCCGCCAATTCTTTTATTATTTTCCTAGAAAACCCGAGAAGCTTATTAACGAAATCTAACTTGCAAATGCCCACTTATAGTTTTGCACATTTAACTGCACCAAACTGATCAACAGTTGAAATAAATTACGCACGGAAAGAATATACAAGAAGTACAGTGTTCTCACAGTGTACGTGTCGCTTATTGATACTATTCTGGGAGAATAAATATTACCGTATGCTGTGTGATGCCGTCGGTTCGTTAATTTTAAAATAATTTAAATAACAACAACAACAAATTCTGAATAGAAGGTACAGTAGCTGAATGAACTAAGAAACCAATACCAGTAGAAATTGTTTACCTATGTTGTAAAACCCTGGTAGGTAACAGCGGCAAGTGCTAATAACATCCAGATACTTATTTTCGTTGTCACAAGCTACGGGCGAATACAAGTTGCTTGTGTGCATCTTTACTTCATCTCTGAACACACATTTTCGCTGGCTTACAGTCAACCCTCTGATAGATGGTGAACTTACTGTTGGAGTTATTTCAAACAAAGACCCTACTATATTTGGATCGTCCTTCTCGTACAAATAGGGATAGAATAAATCTCTCTGATTGGGAAGTTCATATGGAGATATAGCGAAGATCTGTAAAGGAAATAAAGTATCACTCCCAAACAAAGAAATCAAAATTAATTCTTTCATACTTGCCAAACTTGTGACTTAATTTTAAAATATAATCTTAAAATTACTTTCCAGTTAGTATTGGTTAAATTTAAGAAAATAGTTTTTACTTATGTGTTAAGTAAAACATATTATAATATGTGCAACTACTTAAACGACAAACTGACCTAATAAATCCGTAGATATGGAAAGACGTGTTGATGTTGAGCAAAGACATTTCAGGTTTAATTTTAAATGTATTCAATAAATGGTAAAGATGTAGAAAAAGTTTATGTAGTCATTCCAAGCAACAGTTCAGTAAAAAATTATATTAAATTAATCTCACTACGAACCAATCTTCATGGCTTGTAATGTTAGACGTTTGAAACTGAAAGTAGCTTCAAATACTTTAGGAATGGACACGAATACACTTTCTGATAGAATTGTATAAATATTCAAAAGAGCCTACATTAATAAATTAACCAACGTTCAATTAATACAACCTGTAATTAGCCTGACCTCAGTAGCCCCCAATATTCATAGATTCATAACTCCGTAGAATTCTCCGAGGAACCGATTATTATATTTCTAGCTAATTTAAGCATAGCACTCACTTAACTATTGAGGTTCCTACGTGATTCGAGTCAACTGTCCCCTTTGTGTCAGGTATTTTTATCGAATATACGAAGGTTTCCCGTTGAAAGTTGCAGAGTACACATGCCGATGATCGAAGCACTTTGTATAAAAATCTTATGTCGATCATGTGCACAGTACTAGATTAGTAATTGTCGAGTAAAGAAATCTTTCGTTTCGTAGCAATTTGTGAATGATCAAGTTTCAGGATGGAACAATGAAATAGTATTAAGTGGGCAAAATTGGCAAAAGTGTGATGGAAGCATACCAAATGAGATAAGCATCGTATGGAAAGGATGCATCATCACGAGCAGTAACGTTCTGCTGTTTCAAGGACGACCAATAGTCAGTAGAAGACGATGAAACAAGTGAAGGCCTTTCGACGGTTCATCAATCAGCGCATGCTGTGCCTCCCTTCAAAACCAAGAATCTCCGAAGGACCCTTCATGTCATTGCTGAACATTTGCGTATCCGTAAGGATATAGTTTTCATAATAGTACACAAAAGACTTGAAGCGCAGAAGGATTTTCGCCAGCTTCATTAACCTGCTCTATGATCACAAGGAACTGTGAGTGAATTATTGTGATTTTGTAGACACCGTAGATAAAGATTCATATATTTACAAAAGCTCATTGTATATGGCGACCATACATGTATGATCCAAAAACAAAAGGCAGAAGGATAAATGATAAAGTCCAAGCAAACCAAGATCATTAAAAGTGTGTCAAAAAATGTAAGGATTTTTCCCGCATTTTTGACTCGCAAGGGTTTATTCACCACGATTTGTACCTTTATTCCAAACCGAGAATTCAGCGTTGTATTGAGGTGTTTCGATACAACTTCTGAAATGATTGCAACGTACTAGGCACGACTTTAAACACTTCTGAAAATTGTTGTCTTTACGCCGAAAATACTCCTGCACACACACAGACTTGATTGTTTGGAAGTAAAGCTGTTGCAGTGTCAAGTCAGTGGTTATTCACAGCATTCACATCAGCTACTCAGTGGATCCACTGAGTGGATCACCGAGTCGCGGGGACAAATATGCATGGGTTTAAATTACAAGCATTCATACGAGCCACTGAGTGAAGCGACTGTGGCAGGCAGATGCCGATCTCCGCGACCGATGGTTGCCACTAGTGGCTACGTAACCATTCACATGGGCTACTCGGTGGATCCACTCAGTCGAGCCACAAAAAACGCTGGGTGGTATAACATGGCAGGATGCGCAGCTTGGTGCAGATGAGGAATTCTCCGAAAAGTATCGCGCAGTCTGTTAGTGACGGGTTTACAATTCTGCTTCCTATAGGTACCCAAGAATGTCCCCACCCCTTTTTTTTATGTACTCTGGGCTCAAAAAGTACTTGGATCAAGTTATAGATAATTTGATTTTGTGTGTGTGTGTGTGTCTACAAAAATAAATTATTCTTAATGTACATAAGCTGGTAAAAGCATTGCAAGAAGTCATCATTGTTCTATTACAGCTTTACAAGTATCTTTCACTTTTATAGAGTGTATCACTATATTTTCACCTGCTTTCATTGATCAACATATCGATTATTCGACGAACTATTGGAATTATTTTAAATTCAATATAAGCATGCGTAAGCCATAGTGCCTTTACCGCCCATACAATTCATTTTACCTTACATCAATATAAGCATGCAATTCTGCAACCATTCTTTGTTTAGAGTATAAATTACACCAGGAGTTTTCAAACTGTTGTACGCGGAACGCTGTTAGGTGGTACGCCATAAAATTTATTAAAATGTTAAACTTAATATATTTAGTATCGTTAGATTTCAAAGGTGCGCCGAATCAGTAGCTAGTATAAGTATTCATTTTTTATGAGGGTAACGTCTGTGATGAATACATGATATTACTTTTCAATGAAAGCAGAACCCGAAATAAATTAGGTTTTTGTTCATATTTTCTTATATTTCTATTCCATTGTATTATTCAAGGTAACATTTGCCTGGCTTGACCGAGGGAAATCTGGGAAAAACTCACTGAGGATGGTCGGTACCTGCGGGTTACAAGACAAGCACACTCCTAAATGTTCTGCCTCATCGGTGTAATCATTACTGGCAATATAATCATGTAGTTTTATATACTATCATTGAAAATTCCACAATATTACTTGGTAGTACAGCGAAAGTAAGAATTTCTATTCAGTGGTACGCCAATCTAAAAGTTTGAAAGCCACTTGAGATAACTGGAAATCGAAAATTAGAATATACAACTAACGTATAAGTTGTTTACAACTTGAACTAAATCCACTTTCATCCTCAAAGTCAAATGAAAACAAGTTTACTCATTCTGTATTTGTTTAATTTTGAGCAGAAAATTAAAGTAATACGGAATGTCTGAGTTGTAAAAGGAACACATTCCAAAATGTGTGACAATTGAACCGATACAATAAGTTCTCAATAAATTATTAATCACTTTATATTTTACTTAGAGAAGCTTGGATCATACTCATAGTTGCTAGTGCTATAATTTCTTACCAATGAATCAACGTATAATTTTGGCAAAAAATAGTGTTTTCTTAGCTCTAAAAATTGCCGCAAAAGAATGAGTTCCTTTTTCAACTCAGTCATTCAATTATTGGCAAACTACCTTAAAATTAAATTGATTTGTTATTGAAATAATATCCGCCTATGCAGTCTGCTGTATCACCTCCCCACCCACTCCAGTACAGGGAAATATTCCTTCCCCTTTGCCTCACCAGACCCATGTTAGCTTTGTAGTGCTTTTATCCCGCCATTTCCAAAACAGACCATTCTATTTCCATTTCCATTTGTACTTGCCTTCTGGATGTGAATTTTCAGTAAGTTTAGAAGCTCTTTGAATGTTTATTGCATCATTCTAAAATACTTGTAAAACTTTGCTTAGTTCGTTCAGTAAAGTACAAAACTGTCCAAGTACCAATAGTTCGCCTGTTATTGGATGTATCCACACTGTTGAATGTTGTTTACGACGACGACGTCGCTAAGTGATTCCGCCAAATCCCCCTGTGTTGAATGTCGGGCCCCCAAATTCTCGACAACACCCTCAACTTTAGATTTTTTGCTGTGAAAAAGCGATGGAAACCGTGCAGATCTTCACTTACAACCTCCTCATTTTTACTTGACACTCCCCAAACTGAAAGTCCTGGCGGAAACCCGGGCGTAGCAGAAAGAGAGGAACAAGAAGTCCTTCCTCATCAGAATTCATGTATGAAACTGCAGAAGACGCGAACCTCTTCATAGGGCCACTTATTCGAGCCACCGAATCGAACCACTCACTTGCTTTTTCCGGCCACTCAGTGAATCCACCGAATGGCCCATCTGAATACACCCATTATTTCCATAGTTCCGCATTACTGGAGACAGAATTGGGTTAAGGTATATTAAAGAGAGGTTGATCCCCCGAAAGTCACATATAGAAAGTACAATTAGTATAATTTTAGTATTAATTTCATATTTTACGAGATGTAGTCAAAACATTTTCTTAAGTCTGTTGAACAGTGTAGAATAATACAAAATTTTACACACCGCGGAGCCCTTCTCTATAAAGTTCAACTGTAAAGTGTTACATTTCTCCCGGCATTCGATGCATGCTCGCATACCATTATTGTAGACGGTGCAACTTTGAGATGAAAATAATGATAAAGTTGCACAAATCACTTTTGAAGTGCTTTCTACGCAAACAGCGTTTTAATGCTAGAAATGGTTTGACTTCATTAGGTTGAATGCAGTATTATTTTCTGAATAAAACCGAGACTTTTGAAGTTTAAATCTGTTCTATTTAAAGAATACAAATCTAATGAATATACAGACAGCTCTGTCAGGTATCCCCCAAGGCTCGAATCTTGGACCATTGTTATTTTTCTTGTTTATTAATGACCTCCCGGACTTCATACCCGATAGTGAAAAAATGCTATTTGCGGATGATTTCAAAATAAATGCAAAAATTAATTATGTTGAAGATGCCATAAAAATACACCATAGTTTAGATAACATTGCTAAATGGTGCACTATGAATCAACTTCCAGACAATGCGAAGAAATGTAAAGTATTATCATTTAGTAGAAATAATTCGATATATCAATTTGATTGTGAAATTCATAAGAACGCATTAAGTAGAATTGATGTGATTAAAGATCCTGGTGTCACATTTGATAAGAAACTGACGTTTAACAACTACATAACGAATATTACAAATGAGGTTTTTAAAATTCTAGGATTTGTAAGAAGGATGGGAGAAAGAGTTTAACAATGTTTCTACATTAGAAAAAATGTACTATACTTATGTTCGTTCCGAACAGGAATATGCCTCAACTATTTGGAATCCCTCTAAAAGTTGCAACAACTAGAGAAAATGCAATCCAAATTTCTGAAACTTATACCCCATAAAGTAACTCGGATTTAGCCTACGTATGAAAACTACAGTACAAACTCTACAGTACAGTAAAAACTCTTTTATTCCATGAATGCAAAGCTAATGCTATTACGTTGAACATGTGGGTTCTATGACATAATTTTTCTTCTTCATTATTTAGCCCGATATTCAAAGACGAAACGCATTTTGCCCTTTTTCTTAAAATCAAGTGGAATTTAGTTAAGGTCTATTTGCTTAGTAAGGCAAAACTCCCTCTGGTTATTATGGTATGATGTCTCGCTGCTTTCTAAAAATATAATAGTTGCAGTACCAAAATTAGACGTTTCACTGTCGCTTCTAGTGGCGCGATCTCCACACCGGAACATGTGGTCCTTAAGTGCCCGAGAAGTGGGGAAAATATAGATGGAACAGTAGATCGGCAGATCAATAGCCTAAGACAGGAACTGTAAAATTTAATAGTGAAAATCATGATAGAGGATGAGAACTATAGAAATTCCCTAGATCAGCTCGCGACGAGGATCTCGCATATAGAAAAAATGAAATTCTTAAATCGGAATTGAAAGTGAACTGAAAGACTTTATTAGGAAAAGCACTTATAAAGTAAGCAAACTCAAGTAAATGTAAATAGACTTTATGTACCGTGCCTCTGTGTGGTGTCGTGTGATTGTCGTGTCGTTCGTGGGTGCTCGGTCTTTATGTATGCGTGCGTGAATGAACGAAACAGTCAAGGGGGTAGATGAACTTGCGGGAGTATGAGAACTTTGTAGACTTACCATCTAATCTACGGTTATACTCCGACTGCGTCTCTGTTCCTTGGACGATAATAAACTTAAATTGAATCGTAAACCGAATACGCAAATAGAAGTGTGAAATTATAGCAATATTATAGCCCCCCCCCCCAGAGCTGCTGCCAACTAACAGTTTGGACAGCTAAAAACTCTGGATGGATAGGAACCCTCCCTCTGGGAAGATGCTAAGATCTAAACGTGCGCGAGTGAAGTGAAAATAAAGCGGTGTTGTGAAGTGTGGTATGAAGATGCAGCGACTGGAAGAGAGAAGAGGAAGAACCCCTGGAACCAGCCCCGATCCTTGGATCTGGAGGAGGAATCCCGCTGCCCAGGGTTCTGAGTCGACTCAGCCAGTTGTGTATCTAGATGTGTTGTGTGAATGATTGAATGCAAGAAGGATGAATGTATTTGTTTTTGTTTATTTTAAAAAAAATAAGGGATAGGAAATTAATAGATCTTTTTGATAAATGGGAAAGGTGGATAAAGGGTTAGCTTAGATTATTCACAAGAAATGCATATTAATGAACATTTTTCTATACACAAACACAGGTATATATGATTTTAAAGACGTAGGGAGGAAACAATGATATACAAAATAGCTATAATAATAATATTAAAAAATAGTATGGCTGTATGAGTGAAACCTAAATAAAGATTAAAATTTTACAATAAGAATATAAAATAAATTAAAATAATTATAAATAAATCAAATAAGATGAACATATAATAATAAAACAACTAGATAAAGTAGTAAGGAAATGAAAATTATATGATGATGCATAACTCAAGTCCATTACGAATGTATGAAAAAAAAATAAGAAAAAAATAAAGTAAATTTATTCCCCCAAAACCGCGGGAAAAGGGCCTAGGTTTATCCAACGGGAACTGGGCCATTAGAAATATCCCCCAACCTCCTATCTCTTTTTATGTGCTTTTATTTTATATAAATGCAAACGAGCTAAAGGTCCTATCGACTCCGTATCTCGATGCCGTGCAGGGGTCGAGGTACGGAGACGAACTGGGGGATGGCCCGCCCCAATCTTGTGGAGAATCTATTTCCGATTCGTAGTGCCCCTCAGGCACTCGAAACAAGGTTGTGCCAAGAAGGCTAAGAGGTGGGGGTGGCAAGGAGGGTCCCTAAATTAAAAAAAAAATGTCGCTGCTAGGAAACGAGGGCAGCTTCGTACAAACGCCTTCTTCACGAGAAACACTAGCGGAAATGTTTTGATGTACCATTTATTGGATGCATCTGAAAAAGGAACAATATACTGTCTTGTTTAACTGTTCAACTCTGGGCTATTTAGGCTACGGACCTAATACTGATGAAACAGTTTTCGTTGCTTCTGTACGTCCACACATTGTTTAAAGATATTTCCGAATCTGGAAATATCTAAACAAAAGTTGTTAGAGAAGGTGCGATTTTTATAAGAAATTGAATCACTGAGCCAGTCAATATCTCATCTAAAATTCCAAAAACAGATATCTAAGGCACAACAGACTGAAACCTCAGAATTGATTAAAGAGGACGTGATAATTTCATCTACGAAATTACGAGATTAGACATTGATGACTTGTTGATTGGTACTAAAGTCAAATGGCATGCACAAAATAATCACAATTTTATATTAATTACATTCCAAAGTTATAATCAAATACTGCACGCCATCCGAATGGCAGAGCATATCATAATCTAGAAGATTTTCTAGTAATAAAACTGCCTTCAGACAAGCTCACAAGCTATGCTGTCGAACGGGCCTCGGTGGCGCTTCAAATGAGCCTCGATTGTGTTTGAAAGGAGCTTCGGTGGCGCTTCTAACGGCCGTTAAAAGCGCCACCGACACCCTTTGGAAGCGCCGTTTGCGGGTTTAAGTTTGTATAATTTATCTTACTTACGGTATAAAATAATAAGACATATCTGCGATGGAAGAGGAATGTACAAAAATTTTATAACACAAATCACAAGTGCTCAATGTGGGTGCCATTTATTACACGGCACACATAACCTGATTTTTGCATACACAAACAGAAAGAAGTCGAATGCAATAGTGTCGGCAGATCATTCATGAAAACTGAGCCGTCATTCGGACAGTCATTCTCCAGCGATGGAGAAAAGCTTCATTCATCAATTTTCGAACACCGCGTAGAAAATTGGGGTATACCGTCTTGTTGCCAAATGACGTTCCCTAATGTATCCAGCAGCTTAGAGAAAAGTCAATGCTGAAGCATATCAAGATACGTAGTTCCTGTAACAGTTTATTTTTGGAAAAAGAACCGTATGCCATGAAACCATACTACATGGCTCTGCTTCCGTGGCCTCCAAGGCCTCCCGACTTCACCCCATGTGATTTCTTTCTGTGGGGGGGGGTTATGCAAAGAATCAGGTTTATGTGCCACCACAATCTTGTTTTAATCATCGTTATCAACCCGCGTAAAATCTTTAAACTATAGTTGGTTTACGATTACCAGACTTTTAGTGCCATTTTCATTTATTTGACTATTCTTGAACAACTGGTGGGAGCTTGAACTTGTCACTCAAACCAGATAATTAGAGAGTGCTGAATATCGTAATGATTTATAAAAGTGTTTAAAAAAATGATTGGTGCTATGTCGTACCTTCGTAAGAGACCAACTCCACTAGATAGACGCTATACCATAACACTGGTAAGAAATAATCTAGCACAATCCAAGTATTTACATCTAATGGAAAACAACTAAATTTAGCTATTATAACAAACCCACCATTAACAATAAATTTGCTATTTTAAGTTCATACGTTAAATATGTAAATGAGTGAAATTTACTCATCATTGCGAATTTTGTAATGTAACAAAACAATGCTGCTCTAGGGATAAGCACAATCTTTTCAATATTGAAAGTGTCAGTTTTCCTTTTGTTTATTCCTGTTGTTTCGTTTTTACTTTAAAGCACGTCTTGGTTCAAAGTTCTTTATTGTCATTAATTTCTTGCAAATTTCTTTTATTAGCCAAATAATCTCACGAATAGTTGGTGCAATTTTCTTGTAAATTCTTTATATTTGAAATACTTCCCCCTACACACACACTCACATATATATACACAGAAAAGCTAATTACGAATAGGACAGGTGATAGTGGTTGCCATTCAACGTGGCTCCGTCGACATGTCAACCTATAGCGTAATTCTGAGTCAAGAAGGTCACGAAATATTACAGCATAACAAGCTAAATAGACCAAACCCATAACGTATAAAATCAAATGTTCCTTTAGCTAAAAATAGAACCGCAGTCATAACTTTTACCCACTCTCTCAGGCCAAGAGGAATCCAAAGTAGTATGGCTCATTTCTATCTGATTACTAAATGACCTGCCAGTTTCAGAGTCAAAATCAGTTTTACCTAACCTTTCAGACCATGAGAAATTCAACGATGTATGGCTCATCTCCGTCTGACTTGTAGTCACTGAGATCTAGGAGGATGGGCAACCAGACAGACAGCCAGAACAAACTTATATTGTATCTTATTCACTCACGTTCGTACGTGCCTCTAATCACTAATAAAAAATACACGAAACTGTGATATATTTATTATATCATTTACATAACTTTACCCGCAGCTCTGAAAATAATTTTAGGATATTGTCATTAGCAATACTTACGCATTGTGTTAAAACTAATTTAAATATGTTCGCAGTACCTTTACCAAATAACTTGCGGGTACCACCTAATTCTTCACACAAATCAATATTTTTAACTTTTGTTTTCACTTACTCCAAGTTCGAAATGTTAATTTAAAATTTGTGACTGAAATTGGATTACAATTCATACCTTCGATTTCTGCACTGGAGCGTACATGGTAATTCTTAGAGCATCCTCAGTATGGTATGTCGACATCATTTTATTTTTTAACGTCCTTGAACCATTAACATAGCTGAAAAAAATGAAACAGGGAAATAGGTTAGAGGGAATAGTAAATTCTCTCTGTGAGATCGTTATCACAGAGAGAACTGGTCTGTGAGATCGTTAACAACCAAGACCTG
>JAGDQP010038379.1:0-12913 GCA_022664845.1 Lepisma saccharinum
TTCATGGCAGAATCTGTTGTGAGAAAAAGTGAATGTAGCGAACGAAAGCACATTTTGCTTGCAAATGAAACCGCAGACAAGCAACGAATCGAAGATTTGTCTGTCACAGTTAGGTATCTTGTGAACTTTAAAGTACAAGAAAGATGCGTAGCTATACTGAAGCTGTACAAGCAAGATGCTGTCACCATTAAGAATGCCACCTTAGACTGTTTAAGGAAAATAGAATTCAGAACCGAAAACATAATAGTGCAGTACTACGATGGAGCACCAGTCATGAGCAGACAGAAAAGGGGAGTACAAGCATTGTTGTCTGAGGATTTGATGAGCAATATTTTGTTTGTTCACTGCTTCAATCACCAGTTGCATTTGATTGTTACTAGAGCAATTGAATCAGTTCCTGAACTAAAAGAGTTCTTCGATATTTGTCAACAACTATACTGCTTTTTCAGAAAACGACAAGTTGCAGCAGAATACGCAGGAGAGTGTTTAAAGCGATTGTTGGAACAACGTTGAACTGGACATCTAGTCACAGTAACATTGATTCATGACGACAGGATTCACATATTAAGTGTGCTGATAGCAATCCAAACTTCCCAGGAAGAACTTGCCTCATTGAAAGTTGAACTACCGGATTACTGCATCAAATCTCTACTAAGACTTTCTGCTTCCCTGCGGAACTCATGTTCAAGGTGCTTGGATATCTAAAACCAGCAAACGCACTTCTGCAAAGAAGAGATATGGACATTTATGCTGCTGTGAAGTTAATAGAATCTGTAACGGAACAACAACTCTGATCTTGTCGGCAAGACGTAAAAGTATTTGGAAATCTCCTCGATGATGCAATGAAGGCATATGCATTGAACACTTCGACTCAGCACCAATAAAACGCAAATGCACGATCCCCAGTACGTTCGCTGATTCGGTTGTTGACTTGGAAGGCATGAATTTGGAAAAGAGAAAGGAAGACGAGAATGAGCTGAGAAGATTATTGATTCATTGATTGATTCACTAAGAAATTCGCAGCAGATTTAGTGACAGGGACGGCTGTGATCGGAGCCATTCAACACTTGCTAAGTGGTAACAGAAGTGAAGGAAATTTGAAACCTCTGTGCGATGTTGTGAAATACAAAGACAACCATTGCAAAATTCTTCAGAATTTGAAGCAGGAATTAGATCTGGCAAATCGACTGATGAGCGAGACCACATCTCTGGAGCAACTTGCAGAACAAATTGGGAAGTATGATGATGCTTTTCCGGGCCTAAAGATGCCTACAGAAGCTGCTCTAATTATTCCGTCTTCCACGGCCACGGTGGAAAATTCTCTTTCACATCTAACGGCTCTCCTTCACCCCCAACACCTCTCCGTGGGACAGGAAAGAAAATCGGACCTCGTTCTCTTGACTTATAATAAAGATATTCTGTGAGCACTAGATATAGACCAACTGGTAACTGAGTTTGCGAAGTGCTCACGTAAACTTCTTTTATTGTAATATTGTTAGATAAAGAATGTTAAAAATAATGTCTGCTTATTTCATTTATGTCAGGATTTTTTTTTAAATTTTTATTTATAAAGTATCTCATAACTTGCTTCTGATAAGCGTTCTGTAATTCTCAAATAATTTAACATACAGTGTTACCGAATTTTTCTTAAATGCATTAATAGTTTTTATTTATCTGTACTACTTAACACATTATATATATACTATCTTCTAAACGAAAAATATACATTAAAGATGATACTCGGTAGTCTTGGATTTTGTACTGTACGGTAACTACACATTTCCACAGATGTTTCAATTTAAAGTATTGTGAAAGTTTACAATCGAGTTACTGCTCGATAAAACAGTATATTTCCTCCATTTGTTATTCACAAAATCGAAAAAATAAACAGAAAATAAAGAGATAACATCAAACAATATTTAACAGTAATACTCCTTGAGTTGTAATTCTTCTTGGAAGTAGATTGTTTTGGCTTTCATATTGAGTATATTGCAATCATATATAAACCAACTTGTAATATATTTGTATTCGTCTTGCAGTAGAACAATACAGCTAATCAACTTGATTACTACGAAACTCGTAAGTTCATCCCAGCAGTAACAAACATTCGCCATAGGATTCTATTCTGGACAAGATCAAGGCAGGCAATAGAGTAATACACTATTTGTAATGTACTTGTAATATATTTACTTATAGTTTTCAATACTTCAACACCTCTTAATTTACTTCTCAATTTATTTGTGCCTTTATATAATATTTTAATCAATTCCGCCTTTGTACATGAATCTAATATGGGAACAGATATTTAACTAAAATGGCTAATGACTAAACATCCTTAACATAGTGCATCGCTCTCGTATTATGTGTTGCATCCTTGTTGCTTCAAGTAAATGGATTTTCAAAACCGTTAAAATCTTATAGAACACACAACCCACTACAACGTTTTGTCATACGGGTACATTCCAAGCTAATTATTCTTATGTGTTTGAAGATTTCTTTCTCTTGTCGTCAGGAAGTGGTA
Source organism: Lepisma saccharinum (assembly GCA_022664845.1). Lineage (NCBI taxonomy): Eukaryota > Metazoa > Arthropoda > Insecta > Zygentoma > Lepismatidae > Lepisma > Lepisma saccharinum. Next base: position 2,522 of record JAGDQP010038379.1, read on the forward strand.
AAGAAAGGTGAAGGTAAAAGTAGATTGATGGATATGGCAAAGGTGCCTTATTAGTAATGCAGTTTGAAAGATTCAATTTACAGTACTTTATTTAGCAGATAACACTAAGATTTTGTGATGTACAATTTACTTTTAGTACAAGTTTCTCTCTGTAAATAGAGCAAAAGTTTCCTCGACACAACTTCTTACAGGAATATTGTAATATATTGTGATTCCATAGGGAAGAATTACACTATCTTCAGTACACGGACTTATGGTTCTATTGTTATTATTCGTCAGTTAAGTTGTCAGTCAAATAAATAATTATAGGAAAAAAATAATCAGGAGCGGTGAACAGGAAGATGGCGAGAGGAAGAAACAAAGAGGCAGAACGCTCCTCAGCGTTGATTACAACATGGTTTTAAACAAAGAAGATTCTGATAAAGGAACAACGTAAACCATTGTAAATCATTTAATGCCAAGAAGTCCTTTGAAGCATTAAATAATACACTGGCAGAATAAAGCATAACACGGTTTTCAGTCGTCCTAACAAGAAAAAAGAAAAGAAACTTATCTTCCTTTCACTTTTAACATACCAATTTCATTAACAACTGACTTCATAAAACACAAGTTTCTTAATACAGTGTGTGTACTCTTAACTTTAATGCATATTCAGGCATACCTTTTCAATAGATTTTGATTATTGTTTTGAAATAGACATAAAATTTACTTTAAAAAATTGCATTAAAAAGAAAAAAAATACTTTGAATCTTAAATTCCAATCTTTGTAGTTAGCTCAAAATTAGAAACTTATAAAAAATCACCTATATCTTACTACCCTTATAGTACACAGCATTATTATTACAATGCTATCTGGTTGTTCGCCTTATGTAATAACTTGGTACCGACTTCAAAGATTTGGAATTCGAATGTTTAAAAATATTATTTTTTATTTTTAGGCATTTGTTTGAATTCTGTTCTATTTCTTGTTTTAAAGAATATTGTCATATTCGAATTCTGACAAATTTTGTGAATTTTGTGCAAAGAATGAAATATTAAACATAAATGTTCTAAAACGGGGATGCAGACCAGGGCCTAAGTTAAAGGTATCATCTCTGTATTTGCCTGGTGTGATTGAGGAAAACACTGGAAAAACCTTAGCCAGGAATTTTGTCAACTGGGATTGAACCCACGACCTCCTGAATGGTAAGTCAACGCTCTACCACTGAGCCACAGTCGCTCGGTAATGTATTAATTTGTCTTATAACAAAATATGATTATAAAATATAAATAAAAGTATTTAAAAGAAGGACAATAGGCTACAATTAATTAAGACTTTTATTGACCCAATTTGATGTGGCACCAATATGAATGTTTACCCCCTTGTAAAGCAGCATGCTCTGGCCTTTTTTGTTAGTAACGAGAACATACTGAAGCCAGCATGAAAACTGATTTCATGAAAACGCTAACTCCACTAATTTATGCACAATAATTACCTGTTCTCTGAAGTCTTCTAATTTAGGCGGACTTTCAGGAGGAGGATCATTAATGTCAAAATAACTTTCTGAAAGTACACGGCCCCAAATTAGGAAGTTCTGAAGAAATATCTTCCTATCATCAAGCCACAGGGAAGAGTAGACATTATATTGTGATAGAAATGAGATAACCTGAAATTGTAAATGGAAGCAGAAAACAACATTAATGGATGCACCTTAACCTGGATCTTAATTAAAATGATGTATCAATCTTATAAAACAAATTATAAACGAAACACTCTTTTTCGTGTTCTTCCACATTTCAAGCGTAACTAAATTTAGAAGCAAAATTATTCGTGCTAAACATATTCAATCGTCGCTTCACTAAAACAGCTGCATGTGACATTCTTGTAGAAAAAGAGATATATTGTAAAAGAAGCAGAAGGTCGAGAGGAATATTCCCTTAAAATTCGGTATCTGAATAGCTATAAAAAAACTATTATTTTTCCTACGTCATATCTCTATTATAATAACAATAAAATAGTAGAACTGAATTTGTTTCTCTCTGTATATTCTGAACGTCTCTTTCCCCCAAAATATCAAGGACATATAAACGCTTTCTGTTTAGTTTTCCCACTAATCGTTACGTTTAATTCACTCTTTCAATGGCTACGTATTTCATTCTTAAATAATTCCCCAAACCCATCTCGAGTTTTAGTCTCTCCCCTTACATTAATTGCAGCTATTATATCAGTTTTCGTTGCTCTTATTTTCTTATCCTTCTGGCGCCTACTATTCCAATAAAACCTAATATTTCGAAAACTTAAAAAAAAACTTCCTTGAATTATTTCGTACACTTTGTATCTTTCTGTTTTTTAGAATATCACAGGCCAGAAGATAATTCTGTGCACCTGTGGAAGTGCTTGATGTGTGAATGATTTAGACATCAGGTTCTTCCATTCCAAAACATAATTTAGAAAGTTGAAACGGAATTTAAATACGGACTTAAGTAGGTGATTTGCATGCAGTTACTTGGAAACGCAGGCCCACCCCAACCTTACTTACCTGGTGAGTTTCTGATTTGCAAGCTAATCTAAGTATACAAATATAGTCTTTATCACGCCCGTATTTAGATGAATTAACTTTACTCGACTTTAAATTAGGCGATACTCACATAAATTTCTTCCTCTAATCCCTGAACATAAAACAATCAGACTCTTAATGAGGATTGGACATTTCAAAACACTGCTTCTTAAAGAGGAGATAACTACTTAATGGTATTATGAACAATATAATTTACTCACTTGGGCACACTCTAATTTCACTCGCTCAAAAATAAATGATTTCTTCTCGTCAATATCGCAAAATTCGTCCATGTCTTTCTGCAGAAAAAAAAAATAAGACTTTAGTGAAATGAACAGATTAAAAGTACTTTAAAATAAAAGTAGAATTTATAGCAAGACTAACGTTAATTACAGGAATGATACTAAACATTGATACTGTAAATTTTGGATGTGTGGTTGTTGTATTGGGATCAATGACTATTATTTAGTAATTGCTATTAACATTAAACCGAATCTTTGAAGCGATTTAAACGATATGTTTTCAATATTCCAACCTTGCAACAAATTACAACTCATGGAACATTTGTTGCACTAATGGAATTTAAAGTTATTTATTTTACCAGTTATTGTAGCCACGTAGGCAACATCCGACTTCGGAGGGACACTGGGGGAAATACGTGGGTTCTAGCCCCGCTATTGGTTATTCCGACTAAACGTTTCCAAGGTTTTCTCAGTTTTTTAGGCAAATACCGACAAGGTACCTCAATTAAGATCCTCATACCTTCCTTTCCCGGAAAGTGATCTTTCAGGGATTGTCGGGACTGAGCGACAAGCATTTTGTCTTTTCCCAGAGCTCTGGTTCTTTCAGTCTACTACATAAACGAATTACAGCGGCCTGTAAAGCAACGATCTCCAACAAAAGATGGCAGCACTACCTTCGTATATGTCTAATGTATTCTTATTGTTGCACGAAATGTCAGTGCTGCGCCTACGAATTCAAGCCTACAGAGTTCTAACTTTCAGGAAATAAAGTTCATAACTAATTGAAGAGTTTATCAATGTCGATTTTTAATTTTCTTTTTGTTCATTGTTGAAAGAGCTTCATAGTTACAGGTTTCGATATTTACAACAACGAAGAAAAAATAAAGTTAGAACTCGGCATTGATCAAATCCTTGAATTTGTTATGAACTTTTCTCCATAAAACTTACAACTCTCTAGGCTTGAATTTGTAGGAGCAGCATTGAAATTTTGTGGAACGATAAAAATACATTAGATATATACGGAGGTAGCGCTATTATATTTTAAGAATCACTGTAGAGTTTTCTGGAAGTAAATACAAGGTTCAGCAACAACGATTTATTCATCCAGTATTACTTTGGTAGCTCTGACACTAGTAGGAGGTTTTTCTTTTGGTTAGCTACTCCATTTTTTAGAATTTACGCTGACACTTCAATGAAAACAGATAGAGGGAAAATAATATCAGATTTTAGTTTACAAATCTCGAGATATAAACTGGTTTTAATGTGGTGATAAAGAAACCGATAAGTTCTTCTTTATATTTTGTTAGTTTAATCCATTTGAATATTATGCTAATGTCTCAATGAAAGTAGATAGAGAAACACTGACTTCACATTTAGGTTCAGCGATCTTGATTTGTTCTCCCGTTTTTAATGTGAAAATACAAAAACTGGTAAGTTCTTTTAATTTCGCTCTTCTTCATTCAAAAAATCATGTTAGGTTCACTAGAGACTTTTCAGTACTTAGTTATCCAGTCTACCCTAAGTTTATACTATGCATGTATTTGCACTTATTGTATTCTAATTTGTCTCGTAATTGAACCAAGACAAAAATGATTGTTACTGCAATTTTATTTAGAATAACTTAACACGTAATTTCGAGCTACTAATAGGATTCAAACTGATTTGCATGTCGAATGATCATTCATTAAACAATATGGTATCGCCTAATGTTAGTAGCAGTTACATGGTATTTTGGCTGTCAAGTATAAACTTTCTACAGTTGCTTGTAACAGGAGTCCTAGATTCCAGGAAAGCAAGCCAATCAATTTAAATTTATATTAGTGAAACAAAAAGTGTGAATCGATAGAAACTGAAAATACCTTATAATTAGGAATTTTCTTATGTTCTGCAACTCTCGGAACCAAGGTAGGCATTCTATATATATCCTCTATAAGTCCTTCGATAAGAGCAAACAGACTCTTATCAGGGTCGTCAATCTCCATTGAAGGAATAAAGGACAGTTCAGAACCTATCAATTCCAGACTTGTTTCAAATAGTGGTGATGGAGTATTTGTGTCCATATTTTGAGCTAGGTAATCCAAACTGAAAAGAAATCATTGTACACATACAATCAATAACATGTTATAATCATTAATTATTCAATTAGTGTCCTGAAAGGGAGAGTCACGAAAGTTGTCGCTGAGATCCTAATCAAATCATCTGATAGAGGATGGTGAGATATGGAGAATACCAAAATCTAAGGTGAGATGGACAAGGCGGGGTGGGGTGGGGGTGGGGGGTAGGTGAAACCTCAAAACTCACAGAAGTTAAATAAAGGATATCCACAGTATTTCAGAATAAAGAACGGAACTTTCGGGAGGTGATTTCTGACACCGAACCAAGTAAAAAAGTTCCTAGCCTAGTAACAGGAGGAAATGAATACTTCTCAATAAGCCAGAAACGAGTTATTGAATGAACATTCCATTTCCGGAAATTTGTTTCTACCAACATGGTGGACATCAGGAGCTAAAACACGAAGTCACCAGTTTGTCAGTGTTGCCAACTAGGTATAAAGTTTAAATTTTTCAAATAGCAGTACATCGTGTTATTGATTATTTTACATCGTCTAGTGATGATAAACAACACACACACAACAGTGTGGTAAATTACAGATAAGACAGAAAGCTTTTCGCGATCTTATACAAACTACAGGTCAGTCCATCTGAAATCGTCCAGCTTCGATAATCAATCTTCTTCAACATAATAATAATAATAATAGTAATATTTTATTTAAGACCTGAGAACAGCGGAATAGTAACAATAATACTTACAACTTCTTATATTAGAATAGTTCAAGACAGGTATTATTTTATTTCTATTAATTAATCTATTAATTAATGGTCACCATGTTTGCAGTAGTTTACACAAAAAGTAAAATTTTCGTATTGGTTTATCATAGAACATTCAAGCAACAACCGTTTTTCCCTTTAAATCTGCTTGATAATTTTAGTTCTCTGCATGATAACCCTAAGACATAACTGAAGTGATCAATATAATATCCAAATGTGATTATCACAACAGAATAAATTCCTGTTTTAGGGGGTCTTTGTTGTACGGAGCAGATTGAATATCAGCGTTCATCTTTTGTACACTATTACACATCAAATTATATTGAATGTATACAAAATATGAAGGCTGATTGATATGTGGTTCCTTAGTTTTTTTTAATGATTGTTCGAAAATCCAAAAATTCGTATTTTATGCATATCTGTGGTGAACAAAGTACAAAAATCTATTTTTTTCACATGTTCTACAGTTATATAAGGAGAACATATGGTAGAAAGATCAGCTTTGATATTTGAGTTTGAACGGATTATTCATTTGTAAATTGGGGATAAAATACTTGTACGCGCTTTGGTAAACATATTATCAAAGAACGCACGGATAATATTAATCCTCAATTTGCAAATTTTAAACTCCGTCGAGACTCAAATATCATAGTTGAAATTACAATGATTTGTTCTCCTTATATAACTGTACATATGAAAAATAATATTTTTATATTTTGTCTCACCAGATATATCGGGCCTCCAATACGCATAAAATACGAATTTTTGGATGTTCAAACATTCATATAAAATTAAGGAATCACATATCAGCTTTCATATTATATATACGTTCAATATAATTTGATGTGTAATAGTGTACGAAAGATCAACGCTGATGTTCAATCCGCTTTGTACGAGAAAGCTCCCTAAAACTGGAATTTATTATGTTTTGACAATCACATTTGGATACCATTTAGATCACTTCAGTTACGTTTTATGCTTATGATGCAGAGAACTAAAATTATCAAGCAGACCTAAAGGAAAAAAAAATGGTTTCTGTTTGAATATCCTATGATAAACCAGTATGGAATATTACATTTTATTTTGTAAACTACTGCAAAAATGGCGGAAATTAATTAATAGATTGGGATAGAAATAAAAGAATGCCCGTTTTGAACTATTCTAATATAAGGAATATAAGTATTATTATTATCTTTTGAAAGAGCTCAATTAACCAAGCTGGACGACTTGAGATGGACTGACCTGTAGTTTGTATAAGATTGCGAAAACCTCTCTGTTGTCTGTCTTATCTGTAGATTGCAACACTGTGGTGTGTGCTTTAAGTATGTTGTTTAACATCGGTAGACGATGAAAAATATCCAATAACACGACGAACTGCCATTTAAAAAATAATACATTTTATATTTAGTTGGCAACACCGATAAACTGGTGACATCGTTACTTTAACTCCTGATGTCCACCATGTTGCTAGAAACAAATTTCCGGAAACGGAATGTTCATTCAATGACTCGTTTCTGGATTATTGAGAATTATTTATTTCCTCCCATTACTAGGCGTCGATTTTGGACTCAAAGTTGGAAACGTTGTATCTCCGAAACTGTATTTCACTGTTGTATTTCAAAGAAATTTCGTGTTCTAAGAAACTTGTTTACTTGGTTCGATGTCAGAAATCACCTCCCGAAAGTTCCATTCTTTATTCTGAAATACTGCGGTATATCCTTTATTTAACTTCTATGAATTTCGAGGTCTCGCCCCTCTCCCTTTGTCCATCACACCTTATATTTTGGTATTCTCCCTACCTTACCATCCTCTATCAGATGCATTATGTTTGATTAGGATCTCAGCGAAAACATATCGTGACCCTCCCTTGTGAGAGAAAAATATTTCTGTAGGCTCCTTGAATAATGTCGAAAAAAGATCACGAGGCTGGCAAGTGATAACAATAAATCAGGGTGTTCAGTGATGTACCGTGGTCCTGTAGATGTAATGTTGTAGGATTGCAATACACTATAGATACTTTGTTACCACCTTTCAGCTATCTGATCTCTTTACGCCATTATGTACGTAGGACTTATTCTCAGTACTCTTGCTGCTAAAAAAAATCTTACGTTTATCATTATAATCGATTTTTTCTATATCGCATTAATATAAAGTAATTAATTATATATGAAAAGTGATTCGATACTTAAATAAAACCATACGTTCGATTTTGCGACACACACGATGTACTTTGAAATATATGCCGACATTTTTTATATGACTTTCGGGCTGCTAGGCTATATGTACACCCTAAAAAGGATGACTGCATTGATTACGGCAATTTTCAGCTGAAAATTCTCTAAGTCCAACTTCGGGGATCTTCGGAAACAGTAAACCTAAGATACCGGGTTCGAGCCCTGGAAGGAAGGATGAACCTTCGCAATTGGGAAAAAACGTGCACTTTTTTTCTTCTTTTAAGCGCAATAAGACATGCTGAAATGTTATTAAGTGTAGAAAATAGTAACATTCATTAAAATACGTAATGATTCAGTATTTCGAAACCATCCATACATCTGAGCACGGGATCGTTTTGTCACCCACGTTTCCATACGTAAAAACACATTTGGAATGAAAGTGAAGACAGCAATTTACTTCTCGCAATAAACAAGAGAAAGGAGAGAAAAACAACAGCATTTGCTACAGATTGTCATTGTCTTGAACACCGAAAATTAGGTCATGCTTCTTCAGAAGGAGTTCTATTAGAAATAAATATATAGATGTGTTGATGTTAGCTCAGTGGTGGAGACGCAGCTTAGCTGCTTTAGCGAGTGGACGTGTGTTCACAGCGCTCTCCTCGTGAATATCGTGTGCTGTATCGGCAGTGAAATTGGACGTGGGCATGGTAGTGAGACGTGTTAACACCCTACGTTTGGACTTTTCAACAGCTGTACGTATAAAGTGCATGATTTTCTTTATGAAGTGTTTAAATTGGAAGAGGGACAAATTTTAGCAATTCAACTTGACGGTTACCGAAAATGTGTTTATGTGAAGTTAGTTTCTGCTTTATTATATGAACAAATATTACGTGAATATCCGAATGAAATTGAATTTAAAGACGACTATTAAAGTTTTCAAGTAAAAATAGAACTAGCTGACAAGCCGATTACAATTGTAAAATTATCGGTAGTTCCGACTGAAATGCCTCATATGGACATTGAAGATCTAATGGTTAAGTATGGCATAGTAAAATCAATCAAGGACGAATCAATAAAGGACGAGGCATTCAGCCCCACTCGTAGGCGCACTCTTCAAGACTTTTTTATCAAATCAGATATTCAGATAATATTTTTACAGGAAATGGGTCCTGAAATTACACAATTACCAGCCGAATACAATGTGTATGCTAACTATACATATAATAATTTGGGTACAGCGATTCTAACCCGCAATGGTATTACTCTGACGCATTTACAGTACCACGCTTCCGGGCGGATTATTAGTGCGCGTTATCAACAAATCACACTCATTAATATTTACAGGCACCCAAAACAGACATGCCCGAAACTCATTCTATGCTCATGACGTACCAATTTTTTTACGAATGATGTGTGCATTCGTAATTATGGGTGGCGACTTAAATTGCACCACAAAAAGGTCAGATTCAGAATCAGGACAAAATTATTGCCCGGCATTTCGAGACCTTGAAACTGAACCCCCTTAGTCAACACATGGCATATATTACATTCCCAAGACTATGATCCAACCTATATTCGAGCAAATGCAAGTTCCCGTATAGCCAGGTTTTATATAAAACCGGAGATGGTACACCAAGTGAAAGAAAATTTTCGATGCCCTGTATGTGTTTCCGATCATCTGTGCATAATGCTTAAGTTACGAGTTTCGACACCTATCTTACAGACAGGTACTGGTTACTTTAAAATGGACAATAGTATATTGGAAAACCCCAGGTTCAGTGAACAATTGCAACAAAAGTGACATTATACGCTTACACTACAACGTAAGTATAGGAATATTGTTGACTGGTGGCATCTTTGTTGTAAACCTAAAATGCAATCATTTATCCGATGGTATACTCATTCAGAAAATCGAGATAAACGAAGTAAATATACCTTTTACTATCGGTCTCTTAGAGGCACAAAAAGACGCAATTCAAAATCGCGCCTTAATAAAATTAGTGAAAAAATATAAAGCGCTGCTATGAACATATCACCGTAAGAAACATTATGAGTATATACAAACTAATAAAGTAACATTTTTTGACCCGAGTGAATATTATTCAGTGGTCCATTTATTACATGAGGTTAAACGTAACAAAAACACTTAATAACACGTATTTATGACATGAATAATAGACTTCACGAAGGTTATGATGGCATCCGCAATGCATTTGTGGAACAATATAAGGCAGCATTCCAACATTATGATGACCCTGTCAGTGTTTTTGAAACTGGTTAATACGTTCCTCATTGTATAACTAGAGAAATAAATAACGCTCTGTTAGCGCCATGCACCGCTGATGAAGTCAAAGAAGCGGTAAATAAAGCTAATAAAAAAGCCAGCCCTGGAATTGATGGTATTTCGCCGGGACTGTATCAGCAATTTTGGCCTATAGTGGGACCTACTCTTACCCAGTTTGTAAACCAATGGATGAACGACCCGCATCTATTAAACGACCATCACCTGCAGTGATGGTTTTTATATCAAAAGTTCCACAACCGATCGAAATCGGCCACTATCGACCCATATCCTTAATGACGACAGATGTAAAGATAATTAGTCGTTGTC
>JAGDQP010038380.1:5842-18194 GCA_022664845.1 Lepisma saccharinum
CTGTTTAATTAATAACGTAACAGTTAACATCACTTCCCATTATTAACATTTGGTTTGTGAACACTCATCCGTTCTGACAACGTGCCATGAAAATGTATGCATAATTTGCTTGACGTAACGAGTTTTTTTTTTAAATTTATTTATTGCTACTGTACTTGTAGTGGATGTAACAGAGTGCACGTTTGTTTGTGTAGGTTTTGTAACGGTCTAGTGTGATATGTTCTCTTCTCTACTAACATGATCTAGTTTCATACATTTTATTTTATGGTAATAATGAGATCACATTAATAAGTGTTCATTTCATATTGTTGACCTAACTTAATAAACAAAACCGAAAAATGCAAATGAATGAACATTTCCACTTAAAGGCTGTAATATAAAATAAATAGTCTTCTGAATATTTTTAATAACGAATTAATTAGATTCCATATTAACGACCGAGCGGCCGTGGCTCAGTGGTAGAGCGTTGGCTTAGTATTCGGAGGTCATGAGTTCAATCCCAGCCATCCTGACTGAGGTTTGTCCAGAGTGTTTCCTCTGTCACACCGGGCAAATGCCGGAATGGTACCCTCAACTTAGAACCTGGTCGACATCTTCCCGCATCCATGCAGTGTCGTATCCAGGATTCTCGTGAGCGGGGAGACGGGTGCAGCTGGAATAAACCAACGACATTTTCGATAGTTTCCTGATAAAGGAATTTTTAAACCTATAAATTTATTATATTTATCCTCATACTGGTGAGTGTTATCATGAAACATGACACCGGTATCCCCCAAAATTACTATTTCTAGATAAATTAGATTTGTCCAGAAACAAATGAAAGGTTTCTCTGAAATAAATTGTTGAAATAACGTTGTAAAATAAAGTATTTTCGCTCAGTATTCTTTCTCTGAATCCGCCACTGTTTCCATTGAAGTAGAGCTAAAGCAAACAAACTGAGGACGACTGCACAGATTCTAGTCAAATTCGGAATGATGATAGAGAGTATTACTCTTAACATTTTAAGCATATAATACTACTAATAATAATAACAACTAAAAGAAAGAAAGGAAGAGGGAGGACGGATGGAGAGAGAAAATGGGGAAGAGGCTAAATGATAGGGGGTCTACAGGGGGAGTAAGTCGGAAATAACTGCCTATGTTCATTTAACATTATTTCACAGTTCCTGAAACAGAGGAAGAGGGAGAAACAGGGTAGCACAGAATTTACCAGTTAACATTTCGAACTTGAAAATGAGAATGTTATGCCTTTATTAAAACACTTGCTTCTGTAGTTTAAAAATTATTTTTAAAGGGGTAAAATTCAATATAAATCTAATTAATGGATACATCACAACTGTATAAGTATATTACGTAGTATCTTCAACAGTAATACTCATAGAAATATTATATTGGTTTAGTGAAGCTAGAGTTCTGTTGAATGTTCTGTTTTTTGTATGAAATTTTAGCAAGGAATGACATTTGCAACTTCTTGTGTTCAAAACAAACTTTTTTGTTTGACTACTTGTTTTGAAATAGGGTTTCTGCCAGATCCCATCAATCGGGAGTGTCAATCCCAAGTTCTTGATAACTACTCCTAGCTTTATTCCCGAGCTGCCGTAGCTCAGTGGTTGGTATAGCATTCGGAAGGTCGTTGATTCGATCCCAACGGCCGACCATTCTGACAGGTTTTTCCTGTCACACGAGGCAAATACCTGGATGACACCTTCAATATAGGCCCAGGCCGACACCTTCCCGAATCCTTTCCCCTCCGCTATCTCAACCTGAGCCTTAGATGCCTAAAGGCCATAAATAAAATTCAAATTCCCAGCTTTATTATTATTATTTTATGGTTATAAATAGATAGAAATCTGTACAGCTCTACTTAACCCCTCAATTTTTGCTTTACAATCCCAAAATGAAAATCGTGGTATAATCCCTGTTTTGAAATACAAAATAAGATGTGTAGCAGAAGGATCTTGATAACGGCGAAGGAAATACAGAACTCTCTTGCCGTTTTCAAATTGGTGAGGCTCCAAAGATCATTCATAGTATTTTTGCACTGTATGGAAGCACTCAGTCATTAGAGCCTAAACAAGAAGTGACTTCAGATTCCAGTTTAGCAAATTGTCTATGAAAGCTGAGTGGTAACGCTTGCTACCTTGTTATCAAGGTATCCTGAGTTCGATACTCGCTGGGGACACACGTAGTTCGGAATCCACGTTTAATTGTACGTCCCGTCCTTCGAATCGAACGTCATTTTTCTCCGATGAGAGTCAATGGCAAACCACCATCGGTTCACATTGCCCAAGGATCTTCGGGTCATAGATCTGGCTTCGGGCACAACACACACAATCATCATGATTGACATCGGCTCCGCCCTAAGAAAAACTTCTGTTTGTTTTTCGTCAAATTATGAAACTTCCATTGTCGCCAGGCATGTATCTAGAAGTTGGTTTGGGAGGGGTCCATGGGTTTCCGGGGTCCAAGGTGTGTGTGTGAGTGAACTGTATGTTAAATATATATAATTACGCCTACAATTATATTAATTCTGCATAAAACTCTGAATTTTGGATTCTCCGGAATCTCCTCTAAATACGTCCCCTGATTGTCGCTGTAGGAAACTCCTTTGAACATAATTCTGCTTCATTGACTTCACCCTGAAGAGCATCAACCTCTGTCCTTCCCGCTCCAATCAATTCACTAAAAATATTTTGGTGTTTATAATTATGAACGTCAAAAGTACTATCAACTCAAAACACTTACTCCTTCCATCAACCTGGGGCTCAGCTTAATCGGTTTACCTTCCTGTATAACATAGCAGCACGAAGAACAAGCTGATAACTCATTAATTTTATGCTAATAATACTAATATCACAAATGGAAGGAAGCCAGTACGGAAAGGGAATTATTAGAATTCCCAACTACTACCTTTTTTCTTCCCTCCTCAATTCTCCATTAACGAATTTCCCTTAAACATTCCATTTCCTACAGGAGAAAGAAGATAAGAACTGTTTTGGAAAGTCATACGGAAGCCAAGTCTCGTTCGGAACTTGTTATAATAGGTTTCGCTAGAATAGGAGAAAACGGGAAGAAATTATCCACAGAAAGCAAAAGAAGCGGAAAGAGAGAGATTTTGCAGAAAAAGGATTTGAAATTCTAATGGTAACACGCTCAGCGAAATTAGTTACCTTCCAACCAAAAATTTCTCACTGTTCCGTTCCTCCATTCACAGTCTTCCTTTTATTATCAGGATAAAAGTAATCGTCAGCTACAAATTTCCCTCTTAAGAGCAGAAAAGCGGAAGAAGAAGAGAGAGAGAGAGAGAGAGAAAAGAGAAAGATGTAGATGTGTAGAAAAACATATACTAAAACACAGAGAGAGAGAGAGAGAGAAAAAAAAGAGAGAGAGAGAGAGAGAGAAAGAGAAAATACGATTTCCTCGAACTGTATTATTCTCAATAATGACTTTACAGCACTTTCAATGTAAAGAGCAAAGTCCCTGGGAGGAAAAATTATTTAAAGTTGAACATGTTTTTATTTTTATTTTTTTTAAAGGAAAAAAGTGTTTTTTTTTTAAGTTTAAAGAAACGAAAGAAAAAATATTTACAAACAAGCATAAATAAGTTTAAACATATGGCGGACCCGATAAAGGAAACAAATTCAAATGTTAGTGCCATGTGTACAATAGTTCACTATAATTAGTGTTCTACCGGTAGGTCCTTCAAGGTAAGTTAAGTACTCTCCATTCATCCTGATCTTGCTTTTTCCTTTTTTTATCTCAACATACGATTTATCTTCCTTGATGCTGTCAAGGAGTTGGATACGTCCTTTTTCTCTTTCACCATCAATCATACCCTCAATTGCAATTGCATATCTAGCCAATGCCTTAACCAGTTTCTTTTTCTCTTGTTTATTGTCTGTACTATGATTCGTTTCTCGCTTATTCTCTTCAGCACTTTTTATTTCTTCAGTATTCATCTTATTTTTTTATTCTTTTCCATGTCTACATTTCAAACGGTTCTAATTTTCTTTAACTTTTTTTTTCTTTTTTGCAGAGTCCATGTTTCTGCTCCGTACAACACAGTACTCTATATACAACGAATTTTATTAATAGGTTTCAATTACGGTACCGTATATTTACCAGAAAATAACTGATACAGGAAATAGATGTTAAACCATATGGTCAGCAGCGCCAAATAAAAGCCTAAATTGAAAGAAACAGAAGGGAGTGTTAAAAAGTAGAAGCTATTTTCTGCCGAAATATCCATCAGTAAATCCGTGAAACTCATATTTTTCCCGTCGTCGAAGCTAAAATTCCACCCGGTTGGCAACACTGGTTATACGACCACTACCCAATTAGTTTCTGTATCATTTGGCTTAGCATAATAGTTTAGTTGTTTCTTATATCCGATAGCTGACAGCAAAGGCTGGTGTCCTCTTTTAAGACAAAAGAGCTTAACCATAATTACTTTTAAAAGTATTTTGAGGTAAATGATATTGATTTAATATTTGTAACTAACTGCAAGTGTGGTTGTTGCTCTGAAAGTATATTCTAAATTTTAGATAAAGTCAAACTACTCTCTCCAGGGATAAGTAATGGTATACGTGTACCAAATACAGTCAGGCGTCGTTTACATCTTGAATATAATTATTATGAGTAATCAATCCATCGTTATGAATATATTGTAGTTCTAAATCTTGATAGGAAGAGAAAACAGTGTTAGGAGGAGGGAAATTTCCCGCAAAACTGGAAAATCTGGGCCACATGAATGGTAAAAAAGGCAAGAAATCGGGAAATTTTGTTGAATATTTTTGCACTTTTGTGAAAGTAAACTTAGCAGGTGGGAAAATCGAAAAAAAAAATCAGTATCTTAAGGGAAATATTGCGACTGGAACCTGACAACACTAAGGGGAAAAGGGAAATTTTGTTCAAAATCCCTTAATGCAGGCGAATGGTACAACCATCTTGTTTCAAAGAGTAATTTTGCTATATGGAATACAATACTTTAACTTAATATCACCATTTTTATGAGACCAGAGTTTACCCATAAAGGATAATTCAGATCCGCATGTGCTTCTTTGTAGCCCAATATTTCAATGCTGTGTATTCAGTAATTTTCGACTTCAGTGGCAATAGGCGAAGGTTTCATATCTAAGTACGGTGATCATACGCCCTGAATTTTTCGGGATTGTCCCGAATTTTAGGGTCATGTCCCGAAAGAAATATGAAAAGTCTCGAATTTGTAGAAGTCATCAGAGACTACTACATAGTTTTCGTTGATATGGACATTTGAAGTATACCGGTATCAAATTGTTTTGATTTGATTAAAAAATAGCGTTGATATGCACAGATCAATTATTCAGACATTGAACTTGTCCTGTAAAAAGCATTAGATATTGTTCCTTTATTTTCAGTGATCAAGTTCCTACTTATTTCAAAGTTATATATTTTTTTTATTATTATTATTTTCGAAGTCGAGGTAGTTTTTAATAAAACACAACTTACAAACTTGTGCTAAACGACCTGAACGAAACTTTTGTGTGTGTGTGTTAAAACTACCCAAAAAATCAGACGGATAGGTCTATTAGCTCATAAGAACTGACCTGAACTTTGACTGAGAAGAGTATGGTCACCGTATATCTAAGTAACTCTATAGTAACTAGCATAGTTACCAAACCACAGGAAATATGTCTATTTCAAAAAAAAATATCTGAAATAAGATCCATGTAAATAATCTTATGTGTATAATGGTCATCCGAAAGAAACATACAACCCCACTTTTTATGTGATATTTTCAAGTTAAATTCTTGCAGAGACATTTCCTGCAGGTCACTGGTTACACAATTATCACAACTTAATTGCGCATAGGTAAGTATTTTTGTATATCGACCTTCTCCTGTTTTAAAGTTTTAGATGCAATAATTACTGAGTTAACAGCAGTAGATAAAGTTACTGAAGCACCCTATGTTAAAATTTCTTAGAATTCTTCTCAATCACATCTTTTATTATATAAACACGCAGTTTAGGACTACAAGAACAAAATATGTGTGCGTGCAGCATCTGACACATTTATAGGCGAAAGTCTTCAAGACTTGTTCCGCGTCTGAAGTAGTGGTTCAGAATATCCGACGATAGGATGTTTTCTACGATTCAACTTATATTGCTCTTTTATGGTTTAGCTTTAAAAAGAAATAAGAAGTTAAATGAAGTATCACAAAACATGTGACTATTGTGCAATATGGCTGACTGTGTGATTTCCGCTTCATCCCTCTGTGTGTCCGTGATTGGAACTACTTTGTAGCTTGACATTTCATCAATTTCTCTTCGCTGTGTTATGCGTGTATTCTTCTTGTTTTTGGTTTATTGTTAGCCTCCCCTCGTTTATTATATGAGAGTCACGCAACAATACTCACGCAATTGTTGAAGGCGAGAGGGAGGAAAAAGTTAGAAGAAAAACAGAGAGAGAATTTGGGGGTAAAGATAACTAACTCACGACATCTTTCTATACATTTTTTTTTTAGTTGTCATTTACCCGTTCAAGCAATCAAGTATGCAAATGTGATACAATGCTAAAATAAAGAAAGCGTGGAGGAATGGAACAGCTCTGTGTATCCTATCGTTCAACCAACTGAAAATCGTTTAACCCAATCAGCAAGATAGAGATTGAATCCTTTTATAGGAACTAACAGTGACGAGCATTTACAGTATGAACACGCGATATAGTTATTCAATGCTTACAGTGATCATGAACCGGTATAGCCTCAAGTAAGCATTATGAATATTGAAAACCTAGCAGATTTATTTATTGTAGCGTTTATTTGATTTCTTTTTCTTCTTTTTTTTTTTATGTTCGGATGGAACCAGCCTACGAAGTTGCTTTGAAATATCTGTACGTCTTCAAGCTTTACGTGCAATGACTTTTGGTAACAAAATCTTCTTATATTGCATTGGGCTTAAATACAGGCTTTTCTAATGTCGTCACGAAGTACTAACTGGTCTTCACTTACGGAGATGCACCCAGATAGCAGACGGTGACACGCCGGTGATTGGCTGATAGGAATGCAATGCAATACAAAACATCTGCGTTGTTGCCATGTCAAGTAAATAAAAGCCGCGTTTGTAGTATCAGTCCTTATCACCTATTTAAATCAATATTATGGGAAAGCAGTTTTTACGGTCATGCCTTGTTGCTAATTACAAGGGAAATAAAGTGGGGTACAATTACTGTGGCTGAGGATATTGGGTGCACGACCAAATCTGCAACAGCTCGAAAACGTGACTTGTAGATAGGTCGGAATAAGGCTGTGCCATCTATGGTATTTTTAGTCTATCGTAATACGTGGCAAAATCTGACATCCATACAGCAATGTCGTATATTCGCACTGGTCCTATCAAATGGTCCATATTTTAAGTGTTTCAAGATGAAAGAAGTGAGATAGCTGGACGATTTGATAGTGAATGAAACCATTATCGTACTACGTGTGATTCGGAATTAGGCTCAACAGCTTCAATGTTGTCTTACATAATATGTATAATGATGACGATCTGGCGAGACATCGATGATCTGATGATTGATCCACTTAAAACGTGTACCACGTTTCTTTGGGATTTATATTTATTATCAGTTAAGTTCTATTTGATTTAAGCAAGCATGATATTATAATGACTTTGGTGAGACACGGATAACACTTTACTTAGTCAAACGTGTATGCAGTTTCTTTGGGACTAGGTTAATAGAAAACGTTTTGTTATATATTATGTACTTTTGTTGGCCATAATGTTATAACGATTAAATATATGATATGATGTGTGATGACTGATGATAATCACTGTCAATAACTATTGTTACGACATTCACGTTCGTATGTATAGCCACGAATCGAAGATGAATTTTTCTTTCGAATTGCAGTAGCATTTCAAATTAGTTACAGGTTTGCAATAACCCTCCATAAGCATATTTGCAAGTATTAATTAGCTACTAGTTATTGTATATCTGAGTTCATGCAATTACAAAGTTGCAAGACCTTGTTCAGCTACAAAATCATTTACATCTGAAATACTGTAGGTTCGTAAACGACTATAGGACGAATAAATTACACATTGCGTCGGAAAGTCTGCCTATTACAGTTAGTAATTGCTACAGTCCGATTTCCTGCGTCAACCAGTGACACTCGGCGATAAAAATCATAATGATACACATTGCTTCATTTGACGAATATTCTATTTATTAAATAAATTAGATGCTTTTCTTCATTTCCTGTTGTTCTTATCTGGAAGCCAACTCTTCTTCGTTGTTGCGCTCTCGTTCAGCATTAATGGGTATTTGTGAGGCTTTGTCTCTAGCATCGGGCCTCAGCCCTGGACTAGAAGGACTATTTCTTACTGCCTTACCAGCAAAGTGTCCGAAATGTAGGTGATTGACAATTATCCGCCTTCTCATCTCATACAGCACCCAATTTAATGTTCATATGCAAAGTTCTAGATGCTGAGGGCACGAAGGATCGTGTTTAAAGACTGTGGCATTACTTACCCTAACATTTTCAAATTCATTTAAGCAATCAAACACATCATGTCTTACAGTGTTTACAGTCATGATATAGACATCATGACAGGCTATAAATAGCCAGTCCCTCCAACCAAACATGATGAAGATCATCATAAAATTCGTAAGGAATCTATCTTCACTGTGTGTTTGACTTCTACATGTGAAAAACCTGATCTAAAAATGTTCATTTTGGATTATCTTGTCGTGTCCCGTTACAATATATCCCACTGTAGTGTGGAAGCTTGTAGGTAATTCACTTAGGTGACGGTATAGCACGTTGCCAAACTGAGGAGCCATATGAGAGGGTTGAGACAATGGTAGTCTTGGATACATATTCGTGTCTCGTGACTGAATGAACCCATTTCAGGAGTTCGAGATGAAACGAAGACTGTCAGAAATTCTTGAGAACTTAGTGAAATGTACCAGGGTGAGTCATATGTTCGTAGCGTTGGGTGGCTCACTCGATGCCGGAAATCCATGTGCAACGTGTAGAACAGGTGAAGGTGGTGGTGGCAGAAAGCGTGTCACGTGTCTGTCTGATCACAGCGCTAACGGTGTGTGGGAGGAACTACGCGTTGAATACACAGTTGGCAGGAAAATGGCTGAGGAGAAACTTGTGTGTCGTGTGCTTCTGCGTCATTACTGGAAAAAGGGGTTGAATGCAGCAGCAGCCAAGGAAATTGGTGCTGTAGAAGGTGGAGGTACTGTCCACCCGTCCACAGCTAGACAGTGGTTTCAACGTTTTCGGTCTGGTGACACCAGTCTCGATGACAAGCCCGAGTGGACGCCCTGTGACGACGGATATCAATGCCCTCCTGAACGCTGTTGAAGGAAACCCAGAAACCAGTACCCGTCAGCTGGCAGATGAGGTCCAGACATCACAAACCAGTGTCGTTCATTATCTGCATCAACTTGGGTTTCGCTCCAGGCAACCGAGAATGGTTCTCCATGATTTGACTCCCGCTCAAGCTCAACAACGTGTGACCCTGTGTGAAGAACTGCTTCGAAACCCAACTGACGACAGGTTTTGTCGGCGGATCATCACGAATGATGAAAAGTGGATCTTTCTTCGTTATCCTGACACCAGGATGTAACAGCCTAGTTGCTGTTCCATTTTTATATTTATTTTCTCCCCTTTTATTTTTCTTAGTCTCCGTTTTGTTTCTATTCTGTGTGTTCTCCTTAGCTCATTCTCTTTGGTTGGTTTTAGACTCTTTGAGCGTGTTTCGTTTTGATTTTTGCTTTGGATTTTAATCATTATCCATCCAGGTTTTCGTTAGTCACACAGCAATGACTTGGATCTAACGCTTGTTTTTGATTGGACCCTAGTCAATGCTTCGTGACTTGTATTTTGCTGATTGGTGTGAATCCGCATTCTTCTCCGTTTGCTGGGAGAACTGCTCTCCCACGCCATGTTAGTTCAGTTCCAATTTTAAAGATGAGACGAATGGACGTATGGGCTTTCCGTCATCTGTACTTCCTAAGCCCTGTCTGCGAGAGGTAGATATAAACACCGAATTTAATATACATTCTGATAATATTTCGACTGATTTCGTCCGTTCCGGAAAATTATATTAAATCTTAGTTAAGAAGAATTAGAACCGATACAAGTGCTATCAGGACTTTTCAGTATCGATATTTGTTTCGAAATTTTCACCCTATTAAATTTATTATTTTATTTTGAGATTATTTATTAAAATGTACAGTATGTTCTAAATTTTAGTATGGGGCCGCTATTAACCGAATTCTTACATTACAAGTATCAGGTCGTTAGATTTTAATAATCATATGCCAATTTCTCGTCTCCAGTTTTCCAAATCCATTCGAAATTCCCGGTTAGCCATGTTTGACAGCTACCGCTTGTGTTCATTACTTAATCAAATTAGCAACGTGTCTGTTCGACTATTTTTGCGTACCGTTTTGATGCTAACAGTAAATTTTATATTATTCTACATGGTTCGATAATTTTGGTTTCAACTCCAGCCACTATTCTCCGATGAAAAAGTCATATTTTATAATATTATTTTGCATTTTCAAGATTTATTCAGAACGTCTTTTGTATAAGGTAGTAATCATCTGTAATGACGTCACACAATTAATAGTGCTAAATTGATTCTTTCTGCACCATGTATTTTGGACTAGAACTTCTTTCGTGTAAATAATACTGTGACAAAACTTTTCTAAATTAAATAACAATGTTTTGGAAATAATTTGTGAAAATATCAAAAAAATTTATTAATTATTATAGAAATTATGGACATTTGTATCCGTCAAGCTAACTTTCCGTTCTGCTTAATTAATTCAATGTATACCAGCGATTCAAATTTGTTTGTTCCTTCAACTCAACAGTAATTCTGTTCAGATTCTGATGAAACTATCATATCCGTAAACGTGCAATATGTAAATTCGAAGTAATAAATTGAAATTCTGAAATTTTTATATTTCTTCGAACAATCTTGTGTTTATGTTCAGTGAACGTAGTATAGAAACCTCTCAGTTAACCAGGTACGATCTAAGACATTAGTTGATAATCCTCTTACAGTGTTTAGTAATATTTATAATGTGCAGTGAGTTATTTAATGTTTGACTTGATGTTCATTGGAAATTAGCTACTAATCGTTACGTGAAGTTGACAGCAATTGATACTAAATTATTTCTGTGTTTCGGTAAACCCATCGTATTGAGTGATGTGATTTTAATTAGATTAGATCGGTTCATAAATCCGTGGACCAGTGTTAGGATTCTTTCGCCAGCTGAGAAGTGATAACTTGGGAAAGGAACTATATATTGAATTTCTGGTTATTTCTGCGTTGAAATATGAAGTGACTCCAGCATGTGATTTGTGTGAATATATATTATTTGCATTTGTGCGTTATGACACTACGTTTGGATTGAGTTGCGACCGTCATTCGTTTGTGTTCGTTCGTCTTTATTTCAGGAATTGCGAATCCAGACTACAGGTGTGGGCCCTACTAAGGTAAAGGTAAGACATGGTCTTTTGCCACCCTGTAGACTTCGAAGTGAGTAAAGACACAGCATGAGTCACATATGAGTCGTTATGCGTATCATCGTTTGAGATTATTTCCCAAGTAAAGATTTGCGTTTTTCTTTCTTAATCTGTCGCTAATCTGAACCAGCTGGTACTTCGGAGTATGAACTGACGATCTAATTAAACGATTGGAGGTGTCGCCTTACCGGTATTTCCTCCCTCGATCTAAATTTATTTATTTTACAGCGATCACAAGGATTTGGAATCCTCTTTCCCAGATATTCTTAAATCTGGAAGGCATTTCTGCGCTGCTCGTCTGGGGTGTAGAAAATGTTTGGAGCTAGAGGTTACGTTAGATGCGTTGCGTGGGTACTCTAGGCTCCTGGCGACCCTATTTGTCTGTGTGATCCTTTTTTGGGATCTTAGGTTGGGGGACGTTACAAGGAAACAATGGCTTTGACCAGGTACCGACGCGCAGCCAGTGGTTCAAAGAGGGTGGTTTGAAGAGAAGACAATGCTGTGTGTGTGGTGGAATTGCGAAGGTCCGGTGCAATGGGAGCTCGTTCCACATGGTCGTTCTGTAGATGGGATATTGTATGCTGAACAGCTGCAACGGGTATACGACATTGTGCTCCGTCGTTATCCAGCACTGGTGAACCGAAAGCGACTGCTCCTCCAATTTGACAACGCTCCATGCCACAGGTCAAGAAGAGTCCGCCAGCACATTGCGGATATGGATGGCGTGGACATTTTACCACACACTCCTACAGTCCCGACCTTGCGCCATCTGATTTTCATCTGTTTCGTTCCATGGTACACTTCCTGCGGGGCAGACAA
>JAGDQP010038381.1:2146-18194 GCA_022664845.1 Lepisma saccharinum
TGCTTGCATCGTAATCAGGGCCTAAATTAAAATCCTGACCGAGAATTTCCCTCGCCTTAACTAACTTCCTCTTGAGGTGCAATTAAGTCATGAAAATTATGCGTATTAAAAGGAAACTTAAATGAATTCAATTTAGCGTTTAGAATGCTTTGGCATTAAATTGTTATAGTTGATCGAAAGCAATATAGTAAAACGCAACTAAGTATATTCTTTGCAGGAAACTTGGAATATATTAATTCCATCACAAATAGTTCGAATCATCTGTTCACTTTTGCATCTTAGTCGTATAGGGGAAAACAAAAGTAAACGAGTTTTTCCCTATCATATGAATACCTTTAAGATAACAAATACAACTTGTTTAATCCAATATTAAACAGTTCTATTGCATTCTTTTAAAGTGTATTTATAGTTTATTGCACAGTGTTGACTTGCAAACCGTCGCAGGGGTAAAAGTGTAATATATTCGGACTACATACACATCTGTATAGATTTGTTCAGTTGATATAAAATGCTCTTGAAGAAATCTCATTATCTTGTTCCCAATTCCGGAAATTACCGAAACAAAATGTATGAAATTGATTGATTCTGCTTCTTACCAAAACTGAAGTTCTGGAATATAATAGACACACTATAAAAAGGGCCCGAACCGATTGTTATTGCGTATTCATAATTGAAACTGTGGATGACCATCTGGACGAAACTTTTCTTATAGTTTTCTTACGTTAGGCAAATTCTAGGTTGATATCCGGATTGAAGGCGAGAGTCGCTTTCCTTCCTCTTCTCACACCCGCGGAGAACCCATGGAAATATTCTTAGCCTTTAGTTGTTGTAACTTGGTAATGAGAATTTTCTATAGACAGACGCAGTTGTAATACAAACACACACACACACAAGAGAGAGCGTAATTAATTCAAAATTATTAAGTTGCCTAATTTGCCATTATTTACAAAGCGGAGGAGCAAATAAATTTGATTTAAGAAAACCGGTTATGAATTTTTATTAACTTTTGTGCGGTTAACTAAATCATTCGTGAATTGCAATTCGAGTTCCGTTCTTTCGTTTCACAGTACAAGAAACAGACCTCAATTACAGACATGTGTTTGTTGTGCGCGTAAAAATTATATAAACTTGTCAGAACCAGTTTTTGTGGTGTGGGTCTTCCTGTAAGCTACCATGTATTGTTTCGGTTTTCCTAAAGTAGGCTAATCATCCATTTATTCTTCCCCTCCCAAATTTGAAAGTAATTTTTGTCTGATGTTATAAGTTAGTCAAACAGGTTTTTGATTTTTTAAAGTAATGATAGGAAGTTTATTTCACCAAACTGTCTGGGTCGTGTTTTTTTCTTCTTTCTATCTTTGAACTGTATGTATTAATGTCCTATAATTAGGTTAGCTTTAAATTAATATGCATGTCCAAACGACTTATTTCTTGTAGCATTTCAAGTAAAGTATCGGTTATTATATATCAACAGTATGTATTTATTCAAATGCACATCTGATTATAATGAAAGGTTACTACGCACGTATTATAAAAATGTCTACTGTAAATGACATTATGTACAGATATTGTTAACTGTTTGTTGTGAGCACTTTCCCAACCTTCAGGTTTCAAGGCTTCAATTCGAGCTTACAGCGAGGACCAACACAATAACTGATGTAAATGTCCTTGTATGAGAACTGCAATTGACTATCCGCAAGAGGTCATTCGTGTTTTTCTCTTTCTTTTAGTGTGTATACACTACAGAATGTGAGTATTTTAAAAAATAAATGCGCACTAGTGTAATGCACACAGAAACTTCCGAATAACGATTGATGTTCCTTTTGATTCATTTAGACGTTAAAAGCAATATGTATTATGTATTCTGCATTATAAATTGGCCATATACTTGCAGGAAAAAGGAATTGATCCAGACTACGGGTATTACCGAGTGAAACTGAGACAAATCTCAATCTGTTGGATACCTTAACCCTCTTAAGTAGTTTTACATTAAGACCGGCGAGAAAACGGAAATTCAAAGAAGTAAATGATCTTTAATTCTTCTTTTGTTTCAAGTTTATCGTTACTAAACGTTTCTATTGCTCTAAAATAATCCCTGGTGGGCCGAGCGGTTAGCACGCTGGATTTCTGTGCTCATGGTCCCGGACTCAATTCAGATGAAGACCCATTGAACGGAGTGGTTCGAAGTCCACAAAAAACTATAGGTTTCGTCCTTAGAAGTTCGTTTAGCACGTTAATTAAAATTCAATCAGTAACACTTGTCATTTTATGTTTGGAATAAGTAGGACCAGGGATTCCTCCAGGATTTTGTTTTGGGGGTAAGTCAAAATTGGGAGGGTGTAAGTGTTTTTTTTACGCGACTTCTATCTTTTTTGACCGTATTTTAAGTTGGGGGTGCTCTCGAGGATTTGGGGGTCACACCCCTACAGGTGGAGGGGGAGTGGCGGAATCACTGAGTAGGACGACTGGAGGATCTGGGGAAAAAGTAATTCGATTTACCAAACAAGATATTCAACACAAGTATGCAAATCTTGAAAAGTCTAATCCCGGAGACAGTAGTATTTGAAACTAATTCGTTCTTTCGATTAAAAAAATATGTAGGTATTTTGTCTTCGAATTGCACATATCAATGTGAATGTAACGACAGATTTGTACATGTTTTTGTCTGACTTTTAACAACTTTAAAAAGACAAATCGGAAGTTCAGCTATGGTGTTATGAATATTTTCTGCCTGCTCCCAAAATAAATTCAAGATAATACAGGAAAACAAGTCTTGTAGATAATTGTAAAATATTACTAAAAGAAGAGACGTCAATCGAATATATTAACGTGACGCAGCTACCTTCGTCCAAAAAGGAAGGAAACATTATATATTCAATTACATCAGAGATATCTAATTCGGAAGGTACAGCCAGATTCACATAAAATTGCTTATTAAAACACTTTATAAATATAAAAAAAAAAGTTGAATTAGGCAACAGTAAGCAAGTTACGCAGTAGTCTGAACAAAAGAAATGTTCGTTCAGTATTATCAAATTGTGTGACTTTTCGAGCTCAGAAAATGGTCAAATCGATCATTTTTCAAGAATTTGAGTGTACCTTCTGGACTGGATAACTTTACCTGATGTAATGGAATATGCAGTCTTTCTTTTCGAACGAAGGTAGAGGCGTTACACATGAGATTGATATCCACCCCCACCCCCTTTTAGTGATCTCTTACAAATCTGCAAGACTTGTTTTGCTGTTTTTTCTTAAATTTATTTTGGGTGCAGGCAGGAAGTTTTACTAAGATCATACTTGAACTTTCGAGAAGAAATATTTTTCCGAAGTTGTGAAAAGTGAGAAGAAATTATTTTTTCGTATGCTTATTTTTTCCTTATACTTGTTCTTGACCGTTCTGTATTGTACTAGTTTTCTATCTCTAAGCTCCGGGTCTTGTGCCAGTTGGTATATCTTCCTTTTTGCCCTGACGATTCTCCTCATCCTTTCCAATTCCCAACACCAGAAAGTAGCCGTGGTGTTTGTAACGAGCAAATATAATGTTAAAAAAAAAAAACTGCAAACAGCATCATACCCCTTTTCTTAGTGCGATGTACTAAAAAATTGTTACAAGAAAAGTTTTTGAGGAAGATAGGATATAGGATTTCGACGAAGCTTGGAAAACTTTTAGTCAGAGTTTTCGCCAAACTTTAGTTGTCTCTTGACTGTCAATAAATCCGAATTAACAGTTACGTCATTGTCTCGCCTCAAATAGAACTTCGAAGCACCGGCCTAGATTGTCTGGGTTTCCGTTTGTCTGGTCCAGACATGCATACTGTATATATTTATTTGCACTCTGTAACATCCTTACTGAATTTATCTTGCATGACGCAGATGTTTCTTTCCGGACGTTAGTGGGTGGTGCGTTAACTTAGTAATTACAGGAAATCTTAATTTCTCAAAAGAAAAAAGAAAAAACCTTGGCGTCTGCAGAAAAATTTAGAAGGAAAAACACCGGCTTGTTTTTAAGTTACAACCGAATTGTTTTGTTTTAGAAAATAACCACACATGAAAGCAGACCCTAATGCAATACTCCTTTATTTGTGTATTTGGACACTTGCCTGTCCGGATCCACAGGAGCAAGTAACTTTCATCCAGTATCGAGACATCTTGGAACAGTTGCATCCATCCACAGTACAGATGGGGGCTAGTTCGGGGGCGCCGAGCGTGACAGACACCATCATGAGAACAAGCCCAAGCGCAGGACCCATCCTTGCGAATTCACCATGGCTACCAGTCCCAGCTGGCCCACGCCATGGTCACTACACTGGCCACACACTGTCAGATTTGGAACAGGAGCATGTGTATTCGCCCCACCAAATCATTGCTTCTTACCACTTACACACGACTCTCACACAGTGACTCAAGAACAACCACTGGTTTCTGATACGCGAAGTGAGCTAGCATCAGCCTCACTAAGCGGAAACCAACACACAAGAACAACTCAACTGACGACGCACGACACAAACTGGTGAAAGATCTTTGGAGGGCGCTGCTTTGAGTTGAAGCTAATTGTTTGCTGCTAACTCCTATAGATGGCAGTAAGGTTGCCTGTCTAATGTTCATGCAAACATCTGTTTGCTGCATAAGCTGGTTTTGACAGCTGTTGTGTGATAATAATGGTAGACAACATATTATTGGCAGAGTATTTCCTAGCGCACAGTTACTGTGATCGCTTATTTAATTTCAAATTCCGGCTGTTTTAATATGGTAGTTTTTTTTTTGTTTTTTTTTGTAAGCTGAGTTATGAGCTTTCATTTCCTTGTTTGTGGAAAAAAAAAAAGTAAAAACTGAAATACAGCGTCACTGGGCCTTTATTCACAGTACAATCCCAGTGGGGCTGTATCTGGTGAGGCTCATGAAAACAAACAGACCAACAAAATGTTAAGGATGTCAAGCCATCATTATCACAATACCGAAAGTGGCAGGTCCTTCATGTGAAATTAAGCTCTGTCCATTCATCCCGACCTTGCGTTTTCCTTTGTCTTAACGTATGATTTATCTTCCTTAATATTGTCAATGAGTTGTACCCGTATTCTTCCTCTTCCTCCTTTTTCTTCAACGATTTGTCATTTGGATCTTTTGGTATACACCCTCTGCCCAACAAATATCTTAATCAGTTTCCTCTTGTCTCCAGTATTGTTCGTCTCTCGCTTACTCTGTCCATTGCTTCCTTGTGTGTCTAGCTGATTTTTTATTCTTCTTGTCCGCATTTCGAAGACTTCCAATTTTCTTTTCAGTAGAGTCCACGTTAGGATTTCATGTTACACTCAATCTAAAGTGATTATATTTTCCATGATTTTTTGGGGCACACAAAATTTGACACAGTGACAATATGAGCATGAACACGGAAAACACAACAGCACAGTATATAACTATTTTTACCAACTGGTAGAAATGTTGTATTAGCGCACGTTTTACATATATATCATGTACAAATAATATAGACTCGGACCGAAGCCGATCTCTTTTGATTTGTGAAGCTGTGATTGACATGGTGGATCAATGGTTAGAACGCTCACCTCTGGCGCTTGGGTCCGTCGGTTCAAACTCTGCTGTGCCATGCGGGCTTTGTGGTGAACTCACTGTGTGCGTGGGTTTTCTCGCGGTTTTCCCGTTTCACCCCACTTTCTTCATTCCACCTATCATCATTCATAATAAACGTTATCGGGATCCCACCTTTTTATTTATGTAGTTTTCGGTTTGGAGTACTCCATTTTAACTTCGTTTGACCACATAACAGTTTATAGTGAGCGGTTTAAGTTATCGTTGATAAATATGTTCATCAAATAAGATTTTTCCTTGAAGTTCACACAGTACACATACGTAATAGAAGAATCAAAAACTAACAGAAAGCAATAAATGAATAATGAAAACGTGGAAGTCAGTGGCTGAAGAATGATTATACTACTACTGCATTAATATTCAGGCTATTTATAAGTTTAAACACAAAGTGGGCCCCTTCCAGAGGATTTCATTAAGTTTCATAAGACAAATACCGATATAGTACCGAGGCAAAAGATCTGGCAGCCATATCCCTATTCTTTCCCCCAAGAGTACTCGCCGTGGGACATCCTCCTTCATACTTCTAATATGCCTTAGGTGCCAGTCAAAGGCGGTAAATGTAAATTGAACAAAAATACTAAAATTGCGATAAATTTGCACTTATCAACAGTCATAATATCAGATAAATTTAAATAGTATATAATTAAATTGTATATAGCATATAATCATTGCAGCATATTTTGCAGTGAATCCGAACATTTGATGTCCAGAGTGTAATAAACATGAGAAAAAGAAAAGAAAAGATTGTCGTTACTTTTGTTATACATTGCTTTTGTGGAACGTTTAAGGTGACAAAGTGACCTTCTTATGTGCGCGATTTTTTCTAGGTTACCGAATTGTATCATTTCCCTCGCCATTTCGATCCGAACAAAGTGCCTGAACGATAGCGCATTATCCTCGTAATGGGGACTCCGTGTCCTGAATGCACAATCCAAAATCGTGGACCGAGCGCACAAGTCGCCGCATACACCAGGCAATTGGTGAGAATGCCGTGAACGAGCGCACCGCCAGGCATTGGTCTCAGAAATTCCGTTCGGGAGATGTGAGCCTTGCTTATGAACCTCGTAGTGGACGACCACATGTGTTGGATGACGAGGCCCTGAAAGCAGTCATCGAGGAGGACAGTGGTCTAATGTGTGATGAACTTGCAGAAAGGTTCCATGTTTCCGCTGAAACAGACTGCACCTGCATGGGATAAAGAAGTCATACAGGTTAAGCAAGTGGATACCGTACCCCACACATTGTCGGCAGCTAACAAGGAACAACGAGTGACAGCATGTTTGTCCTTGCTCACTCGACACCTGAACACACTCATATTTGATCACTTGCTCATTGGTGACGAAAAGTGGGTCCTCTATGACACTCCCAAGCGTACCATACATTGGTTGCCGCCACGTGACCCTGTTCCTCACACCTCAAGAAAGTTTATGCTCTCTGTATGGTGGACTTGTCGCCAAGTGGTGCATTACGAGCTCCTTCCACCTGGTCAGACCATCGCTGCTGACCTCTACTCACAGCAGCTGCAAAGGGTGCACCGAGCATTGCGGCAGAAGGGGCCGGCATTGGTGATTTGCAAGGGTGTGCTGTTCCTCCACGAAAATGCCAAGCCACATGTGGCAAAGAGGACCCGGGAGACCCTTCAGCAACTTGGCTGGGAGACACTGTGCCATTCAACATATTCACAGGATCTTGCGCCAACAGATTACCACCTGTTTCATTCACTCGACAACCACCTCCGTGGGAGATCCTTAGCCAATGAAGACCTGCGGAACGCTCTCACGGATTTCTTTACCTCAAAGACCGCCGACCCGGCGTCGGGAAGTGGCGCCCCCATCGCCCAGTCAGTTTTGCTGGCTGCAATCAGCCCTGGCAGCTGCTAATATCGTTGCTGGCAATGGGCAGTCCAACAGCAGGGCTACAGTGCATCTCTGTTGAGAATTTTTACTTCCCACATGCGTAGGGGATTGGCGACCTCATCGCAGGTCTACGGACCGCAACGTGATGACACCATCACATAGCCCGAGCAGCAGACCATCGCTGCTCGTATACAGCGTAGGGAATTGGCGATCCCATCGTCCGGCCGGCTTATGCTGGTTGCAATCAGCCAACAACGGCATAGGGAATTGACGACCCCATCGTCCAGCAGACTTCTGCTGGCTGCAATCAGCCCTCGCAGCTAAACATCTACGCTGCTTGAAAGGAGGACCAGCAGAGAGGAGTTTCATTTACGTTCACCTCATTTTACATTCATTGATGGGGGTGGGTCCGAGGAGTCCGGACTCCCAAAACTCAGTTTCATGGAAAAATAGTATAACTTCAGGCGTAATTATACATACTACATTTCATGTCCAGACACACTTTAGACCCCCTAGAAGCCCTTGGACCCCTCCCAAAACCAAATTCTGGATATGTGTCTGGTCGGCGCGATCCATACGTGGCGATTGGTCGTCGGGCCGTTTTCCGAGTCATTGTCGGTACACCTTCCGGGCCGCCGTCGGGGCGGCATAGAGGCGTAACCCCGCCCAAAACCCGCCCGCCGAAGTCGGCTTCTGTTGGGGATTTTTCAAAACCCGACGTCGGCCCGCTCATCGGCCGAGCTTCGCCGACCAAATGCCGATGTCGGGCTTACGTCACCTGGCATCCTGGAGGAATACCGAACAGTATCAATATAGTTAGCAATATCGGAATATTGAAATACTAAATTCCTCTGAAATTCTAAAAATAATAATAATAATAACTTATATAGAGGAAGTAGCACGGCAGAGCTGAAATCAGGTAAGTTTTGGTGACCCGCTCTTACCAGGACATATGTGATCCGGTTTAAATAAAACTCGACCCGATTAACTCGGTATGAGAATAATGAGCTCCAGTTTCGTAATGTTGTTGCCGGGGAGGGGGGGGGGGAACACCTGCGATCTCGGTCTCCCTTGAAACGCAAGGAAATAATCAAATATTCTACTTTGTTCTCCGGGTGAGGAGACCTAAATCGGGTCAGGCCGGGGCCCAAGCATAGACCCGCTCCAAAACTTGACGTATAATCACAATTCGGATCTGAGTTTCGGATATCTGGGGCATTGACACATCATCATAGCCTTTCCTAATTCGTACAGGGTGCCCACAAGTGAACTTAAATTTCATGACTTTTCCTGACCAGATTTTTAAACACATTCCTGGCTCTCAGACTATCCAATTTTAACTTTTGCAAAATATTTTGTTTTCTTTTACATGCAGCCTCCACCTTTCATTATTAGGAAAGGCCCAAACAGTGCCTGATTAGAGAGGACCGAGGTGGCTCAGTTGTTAGAGCGCTCACCTCTGGTGCTTGGGTTCGTAGGTTCAAACTCTCCTCGTGCCATGTGAGCTTTGTAGTGAACAAACACCGTGTGTGTGGGTTTTATTGGGTTTATCCCGTTTCCTCCCACTTTCTTCATTCCACTAATCTTTCCATTATCATCAAACTAGTCTGAGCCTGAGTTGCTTAAGTTCTTAAAAAATTAAATTCAAAATACTTGATTACAGCACAATAATTTATCAAGATGCGTGCTGTTTCTTGACTTCGAAATGAATCTGTGCGTTACTGTTTATTATCAGTATAGTATTCTGTAATATGAATAATCAACTTTTTGTCATTACAATCTTATTTTTATTCTTTTCTTATTTGAAATCGCCAGTATTTCATTGCTTATCTCGTGTATACACTATATTGTTATTATACAAAATATCCACTATACTATTACACTGGCAAGGTTAAAAGACTGACATTTGCTGCCGACCGGGTAGTTGTCAATTTGTCTATATTAATTTCGATGTTTACCTAACACAAGGTTCTTGTAAAAAAAAGGAATTGCATATATTATTTCGAGCTGCACGGTTGCAGAACAAATACCTCAATAAAAATCTTGAAATGTATGAGGTGTCTTGACTTCGTAACCAGACACTGGGTCTGGAAGATTGTAAAGATGTGAGGAGTAGTCTACATACAGAGAGAGTTAACGTGCCGCGCTGGTGAAATGGACAGCATACTCGGCTGACAACTGGGGGATCCGGGTTTGAGTCTCGGTCGCAGCGGTTGTCAAATTTTTCTGTATTAATTTCAAGGTTTACCTAACACAAGGTTCTTGTGGAAAAGGAATTACAACCCTAAATATAGATAATTACGCCTAAAATTATAACTTTTTTTGCATATTAACCGGAATTTCGGGGTGGGGGTCCAGGCCAACCCCCTAAATACATACATCCATGAGTAGGGGGAGGGGACCCATTTAAGCGGGGGGCACCAACAGTGGAGACAACTTTTAATTTATAAAACGATTTTTTTTTTTGTCCAGCATTTATAAATTGGAAACATCATGCCACACAGCTGTCATTTGTTTTCACCATTTGTGTACTTTACCTGGCGAAGTAGGTTCTTGATGTAATTTGTGGGTTCCAAAGTAAAAATTCATTTCAGAGATAGAGAGCGGTCGCGGCGGTAGGCCATCGGCTCGAAGGTCTCGGGTTCGGATTCCGGCAGGGGTGTGGATTTTAACAGCTAAAGGCGAATCCTGACGGGCGAAGTCTAAAGTTACTAGACTGGCCCATATAAAAATATAGTTTACCAAAGTTTTTCATCTCAGAGATTGTAAGCTTCTGGAGAGAAGAGAACTGTAGCATATCTTTTCATGTTAACTTAGGAAGTAACTATACTACTTTTCCCATTAAATTGTCCTTGTTGCTTTCTGATAACCCTTCTCCTTCTTCTATAATAACAAAATGTGCGTAATTGGATGTACTGGGGCAGCTCTGAACAAAAAGAGTGGGGTAGATTTGAACACGGTAGCAGCTTATGTCCCTACAGCTAAAACTTACTGTTGAGAAGAAAAATTACTTTGCAACATATCAACAGTGTAAAAGCATTTCAGTTAGGCTATGTGTAATGTTGTTAACAAGATTTGTACGAGTTCAAAGTTTATGCAAGCCTAATGGTTATGCAATTGTCATAACCCCGATAAAAAAACAAGCAAGCAAGTAAGTTCAACGTTTATTAACAACTTCGTAGTTTATATTCTTTGTATGGCTAGTAAAACTCTTCTGCTTCTGTATTTGTATCTAGAAGCATTTACTAAGAAATTTAATGATCTTGCAATAAAATTAAGGATGAGTTCAAAGCTGTCCCAGCCATGTTAAAACCTACCCTCTAGGGGGGGGGGGGCACCTTTGAACGATAGCTTCCCAGTTCCTGTCCTTGCTTTAAGGTGACAATGAAGTACGTCATTTTCTTCGGCGAGCTGCGTATGTTCCAATCCATATGTCATTTAGCCGGTCGAGCGGTCTGCGGCGGTAGGCCATGGGCTTGAAGGTCCCGGGTTCGAGTCCCGACAGGAACATGGGTGTGGATTTTAACAGTTAAAGGGTGAATCGTGACGGGTCGAAGTCGAAAGTTACTAGACTGGCCCATATATAAAAAAATAAAGTTTGCCAAAAAGTTTTACATGTGATATTTATCTCTCTGAACAAATTCTCTGAGTGAGGAACCAAAATTAAATATACCAAACAACGTGTTCAAAGATGCCTCCCTCTTCCTACTTCCATATTGCTCAATATCATTGTTTTTCGATATTTTGATATTGTTTTTTAATATTGATATCGTTCGGTATTTCGATAATTGTCGGTATCCAAAACATAGCGAAAGTCGATATGAGAATCTCAATACCGAACACCCCTACTTTAGGCATCTTTGGCTCAGGCCGGGCTAGGGTAAGGGAGAAGATGGGTAAGGTAGCAGGTAGGGCATTACTTAAGATGCCAACCCGTCATTCGCCTGATGAAACTGAGGAAGACCCTGGCAAACCTCAGTCAGTATAGTCGCCCGTAGGGTTTGAATTCGCGTGCCTACCCATTGGCGATGGAAAGTCCGCTACGTTATTGGTATTCCACCAATTCTCCCATCATCATCCATTCGGCCTGAGCGAAAGTTCCCTGAAGATCTTAAAATTAAATTCAAATTCAAAACTTACGGACTGAAGCTGCTTCAAATGTTCAGTAAGTGTTGGTGTTTTAAGCTCTCTGGAATCTAAAATGCCTGCTTTGTTATTGTGCGATTTCATTCGTCGGTTATCTATATCTACGAGGTATCGTTTCTCATCCATTTCAGCAATGTGTGATTTGATTGTCTGTGAAAAGCTGACCATTTTCTTTTCGTCAACTAAAGAACTTCCGTTTACTATCCGACTGGTAGTGTAAATAAATATATGTCTGGGGATGTGGAGAAAACCACAAGCAGACTACACATCTAACGTTTGCTCGTAACTACAAAAATGTGTCATCACTCTATTCCACGTCTTCATTGCTATTTTAAGATGGACGAGAGCACGATGTTTAAAAAACAATGGCGTGGAAAAGCACTGATTTTCATTCAAAACTATTTATTTTCCAATCATTTGCTTTCGTTTGTGTCAGGTCAGTAAACGCTTGTTTGTTGATCAGGCGGGAACTTGAAAGGATAAGTCATTAGTAATAATCGGTATGCAATATTGTGATTGGCATGATTTTTTTTTTTTATACTTTATAGGGGCGTTCAGGTATTAGTTTGTTCTTCATGAATTTGTGCGGGAGATATAATAGATTGTGTAATTTAATTTGATGTAAGCATCGGATAGTCGTAGCCTATATACATTTGCTTTAAGCAGATATAAAAAGCATGAACAACGATTTACCAATAACCAAACTACCATATGAACACCTAAACATACACGAAAACTCTGTCAATGATGAATTTTACTAACACTTTGATGTAGTATTATAACTTTAGGAGGATTCTCCTATTAGTATACTACTGTCGACACTTATTCTTTTGTACGATTGTGCATCCATAACGTATCACGCATAACGAACAACTGTTTGGTTAGAAACCGACATCACAATTCATTTGAGATTCGCTCTTCGACTTGTAAAAGAAATGTTGCCAAAACCTGAAATTGAAGAACACGAAAAATTGTCATTTGTCCAATATTTTACAAAATATTAAGAAAAAAAAAAAACAGCAGGGAGTGGGTACCGAACCGCCTTAACTCATTGGTGTAGCATTCGGGAGGTCGTGTGTTGTGTTCGATCCCAGCAGCTGACTATCCTGACTGAGGTTTTTCCAGGGGTTTTCCTGTCACACCAGGCAGATACCGGGATGGCACCTTCAACATAGGCCTGGCTGACACCTTCCCGAATCCTTTTCTCTCCCCTATCCTGACCTGAGTCTTAAGGCTAATTCACACATACCCCTGCCATGCCCCAACAGTGCAATCTTGAAAAGAAGCCATCCCTTTCGCAATAACATCATCTCTTCCTCCTTGCAATCCATCCTTTTAACTGGTATAGAAAGCACGTCATGGGAACGGCACCCTATGTGTGAATGGTCGCGGCCATGGCACGGACAAAGCATGGCAGGGGAATGGCATGGGTACGGCAACGTATGTGTGAGTTAGTCTTTAGACGCCTAAAGGCCATAAATAAAATTCAGATTCAAAATTAAACAGAGTAGGTTATGAGGTCTCTTAAATAGTGCCTACTCTATAAGACGTAACAAAATTGCGATTTCCTACTCGGCCTATGTAAAAATACGTGGATCTGTATGTTGATATGAATGCGAATAGCCACAAAAACGTTTATGCATAGCTTATAAGTTCTGTACTTTATGAACTACATTGTATTCCTGTTAAAAGAAGTTAACGTCGAACATAGCCTTCACTTATGCGACGCACAGAACACTGACATCGTGATGGTTGCATAAAGAGATGGGATAGGTTAACGGTGTTGATCACTGCTGTAATCTTGGTATTCAATTTCCATTGATTTGCATGAGAATGTATCTCACAAGTAAACCTATCAATGGTTTACACTGCTGTTTCGACCAAACTTGGCAGAGAAATAGTACATCAGGAAACTTCCAGAAAGCATGATTAAAAATGCTTTCGTTCGTCCATGAAACGGGCGCAGTGGCCAAAAGTTTGATTCAAAGGAATAAGTACTTATAGCGTGATGTGTTAAAAAAAAAAAAAAAATGTGTAAGATGCTTGAAGTAATGGAAAACCAACTCTCACGGGTGAATGTGGATACCGGCTCAATTCGCTATCTTTTAGAAGGTAAGTTTGTCATGGCCGCCATCTTGAAGTCGTCCATCTTGAATCATCGATTTTTAAATGGGAAGAGAATCATGTAATATAGCAGCCTGGGCTAGAATTTTATCAGAAATACATTAGTGAAGCCGGTTTTGCCATAGATAATGAGATATGAGTATGTGATATTAGTTTACGTAGTTGATTGAAAAGTCTGGAAATCCTCTGTTCTTCTTGAAACAGTACAAGAAATGAAAACCTAATGCACATGTAATGAGCACTGGGTAGGAGGTCCCCAATACTCATTACTTGTGCATTAGGTCTTCATTTCTTGCATTGTTTCAAGAAGAACCGAGGAATTCCAAACTTTTCAATCAACTACCGGTACGTATCTTAATGTCACATCTCATTATCTCTCTCAAAAATAAATTTATGGCAAAACTGACATCTTCAATATATTTCTGGCAAATTCTGGCTGAGACTTATATGTTATATCTCTCAACACCTATCGGAAAGGCGATCAATCTCTTGCGAAGTACCGCAAGGGTCAGTCTTAGGACCTCTTTTATTCCTGACATATATTAACGATCTCCCCATTAATATTCAGCCAGCTAAAACCACACTGTACACGGACGATACAAATATAATATTAAAAGCTAATAATCATGAACAAATCAAAGAAAACTTATTTGTCAAAGCTAAGTAACTGGGTCACAGTGAATAGACTAAGAGTTAGTGCTGAAAAGACACAAATAATAAATTTCTACCACTCGCGTAACAAACACACACAACCAACAATGATTAAAATTGCAAACAAGGCAATAGAATTCGTAAAATCAACGAAGTTTTTGGGTATATGGATACAAGAAAACCTATCCCCGGCGTCGGGAAGTGGCGCCTCCATCACCCAGTCAGTTTTACTGGCTGCAATCAGCCCTGGCAGCTGCTAACATCGTTGCTGCCTATGGGAAGTTCAACAGCAGGGCTAAAGTGCTTCCCTGTTGAGAATTTTTACTTCCCACATCCGTAGGGGATTGGCGACCTCATCGCAGGTCTACGGACCGCAACGTGATGAAACCATCACATAGCCCGAGCAGCAGACCATCGCTGCTCGTATACGGCGTAGGGAATTGGCGGCTCCATCGTCCAGCCGGCTTCTGCTGGCTGCAATCAGCCAACAACGGCATAGGGAATTGGCGACCCCATCGTCCAACTGGCTTCTGCTGGCTGCAATCAGCCCTCGCAGCTAAACACCTACGCTGCTTGAAAGGAGGACCAGCAGAGAGGAGTTCCATTCACCTAATTTTCATCCACAGATGATCATCATTTCATCTCCTCTTGTGCTGTGAGTTGCGCCTCCGCGCAATGACCACGGATGTGACAGGATGTACTTGCATTGACGATGGCCCAGGGAAAAGGGGGCAGAACCATTGGATAGCGCCTAGTTCTTAACAGCAGATTCTTTAATGGTCTAGCTCGTTTGAGACTGGGAAGTGCGCCATTGGGGTGCTCTTCGGACCTTTGGTCCCGCCAACACTCGGGGGAGTGGGTGTCCCAAGTATCCATCAGTCGGGAGTGCAAGTGATTTCGACGCCAAGTCATTGGACTTCGCCTCGATTTCCAGCTTGCTGACAAGGGTGATGAGGATAGTACCCGGCAGCCTCGTTGGCTCCTCAGAACGAAGACGGAGAAGTGTGGGCATTTACGGCTTTCATTCATCATGGCTCCACCACATCCTAATAAGTCGCCTTCGCGAACAGAAAAGGAGAAGAAGAAGACAAAGAGTCAGGGCGAAGAGAAAGTCACTGATGTTAGTAAGAAGGCGCATACAGCTAATGCATCAAGCAGTGACAAAGAAGAGAAAATCGAAGTAGAGGAACAGACAAGTATCGTACCGTCTATTACACGATATCTTGTGATTAAAGTAAAGAGTGAAACAGACAATCCAGGTGGTTTGAAGGGGTTATCCCCTTTCGTTATACAGAAGCAACTGAATTACGTTGCAGGTGAACTTAAGCATGTTAAAAAGCTTCGCAACGGAACCTTGCTCGTAGAGACATCCAATAATAAACAGTCAACTAATCTCTTAAAACTGAAAACCCTAGGTCCATTCGAAGTTCAAGTTGAAACACACCGTGAACTGAACTTTTGTCAGGGCGTAATATCTTGTTGGGACTTGCAAGATGTCCCTGAAGAAGAGATTAAGAATGAACTTGCCAGCCAAGGTGTAGTCAACGTTAGGCGCATTAAAACTCGAAAGAGTGGCGAACTGCAACCCACGAGCTCGCTAATTTTAACCTTTGCCATGCCACGGCTTCCTAAGGACGTGAAGGCAGCTTTCTATTGCTTACCTGTCCGTC
>JAGDQP010038382.1:0-18194 GCA_022664845.1 Lepisma saccharinum
AACTAGAAAATTTGAGTCTATGATTAATTACAAAATGTGTCCTTGTAATTGGCTGAAAAATGTTTATCTGTGATTGGGCTTGATCTGTTTCTCTGGTTGATCATGATTTACGTTCTTTTAAGGTACAGAAACATGTTTGATTGAGCTCATATCCTGCGTCTCTGTTAAGGCTGCTTCCTCCTTCCAAAAATGATACTACTTCCATTATTCAGACTACCAACTAAGTCACAGGGGTGCAGAAAATGTTTGGACTTCTGAAATTTCCCCCAATCCTACTGTTATGTCCTAAAAATTTCCGACATTTATATTTACATTAAAATTTACCAGCTGGCCATAAGGCAAATAAATAATCATCAAGTAAATGTTTTTATTCTGTAATTTATTTAAGGTTTGGCTAAGAATGATAGTGAACAATGCGTAATACAAATAAATTTAACAAAAAAAAAAGTAGGGTAAATAATCTACAAATTAACAAATTCCACAAAAATGGCGTGGCTACTCACTCTAATCGCAAGCAAAGCACGCAACGCAAGCTTCCAAGGAAAGGAGCAATAACGTTTGTGATAGTTAGATACAGAATATTACCTGTCATTGAGATCAGAACAGGTGGCACTGGTGCTTGACCCCGTGACCTCCTAACTACAAGCCAAACACACTATCGAATGATCTACTTTAAGTTACAATCATTACTATCAATGCAATTATGTATTTCAGTGAAAATTTAATTAAATTGTTCGATGGTACGGCAATGCCATGCAGTGATCGATTTGTTATAAATTACGAAGGGGAAGGGATCCTTAAACTAGTGGTTGCTGGTAAGTTTCAACATACTACCTGTTTGGGTAGAAATACAAAGATTTTATTCCTGGTTGGGGTGATATTCGGAATCAACAACCGAGAATATAATCCTCACGCACAGGGAAAATCCCCTGCATCAGCCTCGGCAAATCGAACACGGTATAAGTTCCGAAGAGGGGTGAACTAAAAGAACATTTACAGAAGAAATGATGCGGTTAAAAGGATGTGGAGTTCGTGAATATTGTAAAGATGCAAGTAGTGCCGTCTCGTATTGATGTACAATAAAGCAGAAAAGGCGGTGAAGAAGAGGGAACTTTTGCAGTAGCAGAAGGTAATTTAGAGCGGGAATTAGGGTTAAGGTTTACTTTATCTACTCCAAATGTCCACCACCCTATCGATCAATAATATTACACGCTCTACACCAGTCCTTTTTTTAAAAACTATTTATCACTGACACCTCCATACTCACAACCCGAAATGGAGGTATACAAAAAATAGTACAACCACACGACAATAATTAACTCATAAAATAGGCACTCTAGTTGATTCGGAGACAGATATAGTGGCACGCGGAGGAATACTAATGGCGTCACACTGATCTGGCATTTTGTTAGCTTTTCCATTCTTTTACTGTTTATAAGTTAAGCTTAGGCGAGTTAGGTTAGAAAAATCAGGTTCGATTATTCTTTTATATACGCAGTTTATCGTACAACCACCTGTGATGTATCGTATCCTGGTCTGCGCTATCAGCTGTCATTGTCACACCTGATAATACGGTGTAGTTTATTATTTGACTTACCCAATGACGAAGAAATTCTGTAAATCGCTTATGCATCGCCGTTGTTGTCGTGTTATCTAAGGTTTTTTAGCTTCCGGGAAATTAATTGGCGCCTTAAATATTTTTTGTTTGTTGGCTCAAATTTTCCCCGAGCCTGGCTCGCCGGATCGGGCATATTCTGCACCCCTACTAAGTCAAACACGTTTTTCTACCATTAAACAATGTAAATCAGGGTCAAAGTCATGGATGTTGTAAATAAGAAGTCCGTGATCCTCTTTGATCCTATACACAATGAATCAGGAAATAATTATCCAAATAATCTATACAGTCCTAAGTTTTAATCAGGTTACTCTTCATCCACTTAGCGGTACTATTGAAACTTTGCTTTTACTACCTGACTTACCTCCCTACATCATCATATGATGTCATTGTCTTATAATTACAGAAGTCACATGACTTCTCTGCTTCGGCTGCAACTCGATCAACATAGCTTCTTGGACTTTCAGCGGGTTTAGCTACAGGTCTCTTCGAGCGGAGAGGATTATACACTGTATTTTCAAGACTGAATTGGTTGTACACATTTACAACGGTCTGAAGAAAAGGAAAAACAAACGGCGCTATTGAGAAAATAGTCTACAATTTATTGTCAGTTACAGTGAATCACAAGAAAGAACATAATAGAAAAAAATATTTGTTGTACAAACATGAAACAGTATAATAACAATAACAAAGGATTCACTTTCGCATAATGCATATAGTTTTATTTAACCTAGCCAAAGGCGATCAGAAGAGCCTGTTAAAATATTTACTTGCTGTGATAACTGCTTTCTTCAGAACGGCAAATAATAATTCTGAAACAACGTACGTTGTGATAAGTTTACGTGTGTTGAGAGAGGTTCTAACCTGCACAGCAGCCGACAGGACGAGCGCAGGGTATAGCTGCTTCTGAGCTGTGACGCTGAGAACTGTAAAAAATGTCGTTCTGGTCAAAAACGGAATATCGGACACTTTTGTGATAGAACTTTGTGAGTAGGTTGAGTGCTGAGCCAGTGTTTCGAAGAAATGGCTCTTGTATTGGGATGGGACTGTTCTCTTCGGACTACCATATTCAGGTAGTATCTGGAGTTAAAGGAAGGATATTTCAGCCAGAAAGACGATGCTAGAGACGGGCAGGCGTGTGACCTATCGCTAAATAGAGGAATGTTTAGACATTTCTGCACAGGCGATTCTGCACGACCACCTTGAAGGTAGAAAAGTTTTGGGTACACCATGCCTTAACCAACGAGAAAATGGCACGATGTCTTTCACGGTGCCGTGAGATACTGACGAAATTTAAAAATGGAACATTTCGCTATGTAAAAAGCATGATGAAAGGTGACGAAACCTGACATTACTCTTATGACGTTCCCATTAAAGCGCAGAACAAAGTGCGGGTGTTTGAAGATGAACACACGCCCGTATCAGTGCGAAAACCACAATCTGTTAAGAAGAGAATGATAGACTTTTTCTTTAATTTCACAGGAGTTATGGAGCATGTGGTGTACGAAATAACGAAGAAATCACAGGGAAGTGGTACACCGAGAGGTGTCCGCCCAGAGTTCTTCAAGCTCCCAAAAACATCCCTTCACGTTCTCGGTTCGCCCGCGTGGTTTATCCACTACGGCAACGCACCTGCACATCGCTCCAACGTTTTCACCGAATACTTGGAAAGGATTGGGCTGTATGTTTTGAATTATCTTCCTTAAAGTCCAGACCTCGCTACATATGACTTTGCGCTGTTCCCTCACGTAAAAAACAGGCTCAAAGGGATGCGGTTTTACAAGGAAGAGTACCTTCTATGTGTGTAGGATGATGAATGTGCTCGGCTCCTGGAGTTGTATGTTTCTATGAATGTTTCTAGTGACCTACTTAATTCCAAAATTCTTTGAATATCGATGTTACCAACTATCAAAATAAGGAAATATTCTCCATACGAAGTTATTATAAGAGAAATTTCTTGTCCGATGATTAGCTTAAAGTTAAGTGCAAACTTCACGTAACGTAATTTAACGCAACAGAACTTACGACCAGTCACTATCAAGTAGAGATGGATGATTGTCACGTGGCGGGAAATAAGACAGTGGAAAGAAGGCCCTCACAAGGCGAAACTTGTTTATAGGTTAAACTAGTACATACGGCTAAAATTCGCTTTGTTTCTGTGGATTTCTTATACCCTATCTTCGCCCAACTCACACCGTGAAGTTTATAATAAGCACGTCCTTAAGCTAAAAAAATCGCACAACCACACTTTGATAAGTTCCATCAATACTGTGCCACTTTAGGAGCTTTGCTGGCTGTTGAAACGTCAAGAAGACCAGACTGAACTATATACTTCTCCTAGTATGTAACAGCTTTCGTAGCATATGTTGTCGGTGAAGGGGCGAAGTGGCGTATCTTGATTTCTGTAATTTTACAGGAGAGCGATTTAAATTCTCCGTTCAGCATTGTATCTTATGGGTTATTTGATCTTCAGGTCTTTCATATCTCCGAACTAAAAGGACTTCAGGTACAAAATTTTGACACGTGATAGAGCAGATTGGCAACCGATACGGATGGTGGTCATAACTAAAAAACGTATGTTTGCGAGTTACGACACTTCGCCCCTTCACCAACGATGTATAATATTGGCTGGTTCCAAACCAGAGAAATGAATGAAAAATCAATTTCTGTCAACATGACAGGTGTGTGAAAATATGGATTTTTGATTGGTCACTTGTTTCACTCCTGTTTCTAGTGCTTTCAGTTGATGCTTCGTTGATTTCAGTACTATTTCTATGGTCGATATTAATGGGCCGGATGTTGACCACCTTCCCTACCTTCCACAATTTCTTGAGTTTATCTACCAATCTTTATATTTGCTTGCTATGGTGTCTTATAGCGTGGTGAAGCCGCGCAATTCAAGAAGAATGAACTTTGAACAAAACGGAATTATTAGCTACATGTCTTGATTCCTTTTTTGTAAATAAGAAAGGATCTGTGTAATATTATTTTGACGACTCTTGTGTTCCTGTTATAATAGGTGGTTGACATTAAAGATTGTCTACTTATTACACTGTGGTAACGAGTGTATTTCGGCTAGTCCGTTTCATAGAGGTAAAGCCGTAGATAATTAGTTACATTGCTGATGTTAGTGAGTGGAATGGCAACGTCGATTAAGTGTACTACTTCCTTCTTTTTGTCAATTATTATGATTATTATGTTGTTCAACATTGACAGTAAGTTTCGTGAAGTAACTTCGTATGCACGATGTAAGGTCATCTATGTAACTACGTAACTGATCAGCCTGCAACTGCAGTGTGGCTGGTGGAGAGGATAAGTGCAGTTGCGCAACGAGGGTGAATGAGTTTATTGAAATCGGGAAAGTCCTAAATTCTTCTTGCATATCTGAAGGGGTTTGTGGCGTATGACATGGTTACTGTATGTTACCAAGTAGTAATATCTACTACTTTGGGAAAACACC
This sequence comes from Lepisma saccharinum, assembly GCA_022664845.1. Classification (NCBI taxonomy): domain Eukaryota; kingdom Metazoa; phylum Arthropoda; class Insecta; order Zygentoma; family Lepismatidae; genus Lepisma; species Lepisma saccharinum. The sequence continues at coordinate 5,076 of JAGDQP010038382.1, forward strand.
GCCCGTTAAAAAAAAAAAAAAAAAAAAAGTTAGTACACGAGATTTAACTATCACAAATATCACCATCAGTGGTGCATTTCAACCCTGGGTTAGCCACGCCGCTTTTTAAAACTTATATATTACTTTTTGTAGAAATGCAGCACTGATTACCACATACACAAATCTACAAAGAACTGGCAAAAGTACATTTACCAAAAATCTGTAAAAGTACTGCAAATATCAATGGAGGAAGCCAGAATTTATTTGGAAAACATACATGAGAATAAAGCATGACCCAGCCCTCGCAGTCCAGGCGTTAACGTGGCGGACTTCGGATCGGCAATGGGCAGGTACACGGATTCGAGCTAAGATCCTATTGACTAAGATTTTACAACATTTCCCCCGTTTCACGAGGTGAATACCGGGATGGTATCTTAAGTAAGACCCTGGCCGATACCTTCCGCATTCTCTACTTAACCCATCCCGGCCTGGGCCAGAGGCCTTAAATAAATTCAATTCAACAACGCATGACACACCACAGAAAAAGAAAAAAAATACGATTTTCAGCTGTTCACTTTTATATGTCGAGTTACCAACACTCTCCTCTGACATTAGAAGCAGGCTTGAATGATTAGACAAACGTTAAGAAATTAATTTAAAAGCACAACAGTGGCGTATTTTGAAGTTAGCTTACATTACATGTAACCCGCGAAACATAAATGTGAACGCACAGATTCTAACACATTGTTTCTATAATTATGTTAAGTTACATAACTTACGCTAAGTGGTTTTTGTACCAGCCTTAATACGTTCCTAAGACAGAACAATATACAGTAATTAGATACTAGGTACAGTTAAAAAAGTACCTATTTACAGTACAGTTGTGAACAAAAGTTTTGTCACATGCCTTTAGAGAATACTCCTTAAAAATTCGCAGCCAATTCCTTGCAGCTTGCGACATCTATTAACAAAAACTAAGATTTATAATTTCCGTTAGGTTACAAAAAAATTCTTTGCAGGATGGAAAGAGGCACCTATTCAACTCGGTGCGATTTGTGGTCTTTGAATATTTTGCCGCCGAGAAACGTTATTTTCTTATCACCGCCTTTTTTCGGTTGTATATCAGCACAATTTTTTCCACACAAGTGAGCCATGCAATTGTCCAAGGAACATACACAATGTTGCAATATATTTCATTTTTGAAATAAGAAACGTCAGCTACAGACAAGCATCAAAGCTTTACATCTGAAGTGTTCCTGGGTACATGCTATAGGAACGTGTACTGTACCTAGTTACAAACTAGGTACTAGCAAACACTGAACATATCTTAAAAGCCATGAACACAATTCAATTCAATACTATATTACCTAGAAATACTCACTTGATGTTGAAATTCCCTGAACAAAGCTTCATTGTTGCCCAACCAACTCTTAATTTTAACTGCAAATTGACTAGTAAACTCCTCACGGCCTCGCGTTACTTCCACAGTATAGATGTCTTGAAATTTAGACCACAACACTTGGCAGTCTCTTTCGATTGCTTCAGACCAGGTTTTCAGATTATTTGATAAGTTGCCTATCGTCTTCTCTAACTTTCCCTCAAAACAACTGTATAAATAAAATTCCTGCAAAACAATGCACATAATTAAGAAAATATTTAAAATATCAGTGCACTTGTAATATATATATATATATAAATTTAATTAAAGAAGAAAGAAGCTTCGGGGAGGGGAGTTCCACGATGAGTTCAGGAATGAAATGTACATTAAATACGTATTATTACGCCTAAACTTACATTAATTCTACATAGAACTGTTTTATTTTAGGGGAAGGGACCGGACCAACCTCCTAAATACGTCCCGTCACTTCTATTATAGTGCATTATATTTCACTACTATCCTAGGGGCATTGCTCCCTTATGTTCCCCGTTCTTTATCTCCGCTAACCACTCCTCACGTTACGAGAAAGTACAGAATTTTTAAGTTTGTGAGTGTATGAGCGGATCTATAATTTCAATAGAAGGGAAGGGGGGAAGTTCACTGCTCTAATTTCCATAATTTATTATTCTTTTCGAAGGCTTCCGTTGTTTAATAAAGGCGCTCTGAAAAGCATTATTTCAAATTAAGTAACATGTTTATCTTCTTTGTGGATATAACGATATTGAAGCCTTGTATCCATACTTAATTTAATAAAAACAATCTGACAAGGCTATCACACTTAACTATATTTTTAAAACACACAGCCAACGTAACGGTTTCAATGTTCTAACAACATCTTCCTCAGACGACAATTAAAACACACTAACAGTTCATAAACGTACCAAAAGGCCAAGAGATCCTTACTATGTCATCCGCCAATCACAGTCCTTCTCTCTCCCCTACGCAACATACCGCTACCACAAACTAGTAACAAGGAAATATAATAGAGGCAGAAAAAATATATTACATAAACAAATATGTAATAAATAAAAATATATTTTAATATTTAAAAAAAAAAATATTTTTGGCCTATTTATTTAAATTTATTTTATATTTTTATTTATTACGTATTTGTTTACCTAATATATTTTTTCTGCCTCCATTATATTTCCTTGTTACTAGTTTCTGGTAGCGGTATGTTGACTAGGGGAGAGAAGACTATGATTGGTGGATGACGTAGTAAGGATCTCTTGGCCTTTTGGTACGTTTTATGAACTGTTAGTGTGGTTTAATGTGTCGTCTGAGGAATATGTTGTTAGCACATTGAAACCGTTACGCTGGCTGTGTGCTTTTAAAATAAAGTTAAGTGTGATAGCCTTGTCAGCTTGTTTTCTTATCTCCTATTCATGGCTTCCACGTATGTCTTACCCTGTAGTACTTAGGTAAACAATAGAGAGGTAAATTAATTCTTTAGTATTTAGACTAGTTGCTTACATTTGCTAAATGTATGTACAATTATTTTTACACTTACCTAGATTTAAGTTTCTGCGTACTACTTGTCATATACAGTTCAGGAGGAAGTTCACTGTACTACGATTGTAGGCGATAGAATAAGAAACGATTCACGACGAATAGTTTAGGTTTTTGTACCAATAGGTCTGGCAGGTACTCGGAATGAAAGTTCATTTAGACCCTTTGAAGTACGACGTTTCTGCTGCCTGGCAAGAAAGCAGCACAAATAACCCGTTCTGAAAAACTATGGAAGCAAGTAGGTGTGTTTATGCACATGCGTCGACGTTTTCCGAGAAAAAAAAAAAAGTCATATTCTAAAGAACGCTAGCAGCAAAAAGCCGTTTAAATTGGTATGTGTACGGCCAATGCGTTGGTATTTTTCAGTCGAAGTGTTGCCAGGCATTCTTAAGTCCACTTGTTGAGAGGTTTCCCTTGAAGTGGTTATCGCATGAAGAAAAAGGCAGTGGCAACACTGCCCCCACCCATACTTCTTTTCTTTCTTTTGCCCATTTACACCAGCGACATGAAGTACGTACATAAAAAGATACAAAAGAAAACGTGTCGCAGTCTGTCTGTCTGTCTTGGTGAATACAGCTTAAAGGGGAACTCTATGTTTGCCCTATTAAACCATTTAACTCATTGACAATACAATTCTTACGCTGCGAAACCTGTCTATGCGCCACTCCCCCGATCATAAAATTTACTTACATGGAGGTATCGGGTTCTACTTCGATTGTAGTTTGCTAAGCCAACATCGCTTACGTCATATGTGACGATGCCGTTGTAACTTTGAGCTCAATGTAACTCCGAAACTACGCAAAATGTAGAATATCTTCAAAGGAACTTCTTTCTTGTCTTCCAAAGCTTGCGCGATTATTTCAGGGACACCCTGTATAAACCTCGTATGAGAACTAGCGCTTAAACATGGTTAATTCGCAATAAATAACAGAAATAATGAACTGAATATAAACCAAAACTACCGTAGTTGATATAACAACTTAAATAGGACATAAATAAAAATAAATTGAACTGTACGGACATCTTACGAAGTATTTGTGTGTTGTGTGAGTTACGTAGGAATAGTCAAACGACGAAAACATACTAAGAAAAATAAATGAGTGGCCGAAGCTCAGTTGGTAGAGCGCTGGTTTAGCATTCGGAAGGTCCTTGGAATGATTCCATCGGTCGCCTATCCCGACTGAGGTTTCTCCTCAGTTACATCACCCAAATGCTGGGATGTCACCTACAAAACTAAGCTCTACTACCCTGGTCGACTACCTTCCAACATCCTCTCGCCCATTGTATCCCGGCCAGAGCCTGCGATGTCTAAAGGCCATAAATAAATTCAATTCAAAACACACTAATACTTCCAAAATATACTAAAATTATTTATGTAAAACATATAAAAACAATATACACGCCAAGAGTCACTATTTAGAATTAAAAATTTCACTTGATCTAACGAAGCTTCATCATATGAGTTTAAAGAAAAATATGAATGAAATACTATCTGTGTCTGCGGTTTTTATGTGCAGGTATAGCTTATTTTAATTTTCAAATCATTTAAAATACAGTTTAAAAATAATCCTTTTTAAAGAGTATATTATGGTACATAGCGTATATGATTTCAGAAATATGTTTAAAATGTACACTTAATGGACATTGGATTTATTTTTAACACTACTAAATATATATATATATATTTTAATGTCGTGTAGGTAGCAATAATTTCAAACTGAAAACATGATTTTGTCATATGATACAGTGAAAGCTTGATCCCATTTTCGTATTAACTCAAAATAGCTCAATTTTGAGTTGCGTCCACTTTCTATGCGATATGTTAAGCAACTACATAGAAACCGTAAACCTGTCGCTCCGAGCAAAATACTCTATGCATAGCACTATATTGAAAATCAAAGAGGAAATATCATGTATTTATTACGTCTAATTGTTTTTAAATAAATAAACAATACTAATACATCTAGTACTACGGATCTCAGTATAAATGGATGTATATTTTCAAGAGTGCTAAGGGAAGTGAGTGAAACTATCACTACGGTAATATGTATTTTACTAATGTAAAGCGACTAATTTGTGTACGATCCAACTTTGGTTTATGTAAGCTGCAATATATTTTCCTTTTCGTAGCTATTTTACAGGATGGATTGTCAATCTCACAAATATGATTTGTCGAACATTTCAGAAACAGCGTTAAATGCAAATCTGCATAAAAAAAAACACATGGGTAAGCTACTTCATGCTGTATAGACATTCCACCCCGTTACAAACTTAAATACATGACGTCAAATGTCGTCTGACTAAATATAAACCTCTGATTGGTTAATGTTTCGCTCTATGTACATTTTAGGTACACGCCTACAGGAGAGAAAACAACACCTCAGGTGACGCCTAGAATGATACAGGAGTAAAAAGATTACCACTGTTCTCCACAAATCTCCTGGATTGGGCGTACGCTACAGAAGAGACTTTTATTTTCCTTTCTTGAAATTCTACCACATTGGAACAAATCCAGTTAAGGATTAACATGTACTGAGATAAATCAGTTGTATGTTCTACCACATTACAAATTGACAGCTTCTAGGACTTCCACATCAAATTAGCGCATCAGCCGTGAGGCATTAAACAGTTCTACTTAAAGAAATTATGGATTAAAACCCACTTCTACAATCCCTTAACCAATGACCAAACTAAATTGGCTTCACGACAGCCCCTTTAGGGCCCAGACCTATCAGATGGCTGTATTGCGTTCAAGTAGAGGGTTATGCGTTCAGCGTAACGCCTTTTCACAGCCATGTGTCTAACTTTTGTGACTTCAGTCCGCTATTTCTTTTATTCAAGTAGCCCCGTAACTGTCCTCACGACGTCAACACAAGAATTTTGAACCCCCACCGGAAATCGAACCCAGGACCACTCGCATTGAAGTGGGGCGCGCTACCGACTAAGCCATGCAAGAGGCTCTCAAGAAATTAATATATTTAATAAAATTCAAAAACTATACCAATAAGGTCTTTATTTGGATATGAACAATTTACATATGCATATAAAATATTTCAGTCATTTTCCTCTTCTCGCAATACTCCCAGAATCACCTCATCAATCAGAAGTTTGATACGATCTGACTGACAGCTTCTCCCAGAAAATTCCCGTGATTATTCTGAAGCGCAAATTCCTTCACAGTCATATAAATAATATAAGAAACTTCTCTTTATAAGTTCAACGTTTCTCAGTCGAAATCCCTCCAAGAATCTATTTAGATTAACTTGGAGTCGGGAGGGCAAAACCCAGAGAAAAGGAAAACGTTTACCTTCCAGTTTGCAGATTACTATGAATAATGAAGCTATTTACCTCCAGAATCTAACAGATAAGCATTATCCTCTCGAGACTGAATGCAAGCACATTCATGTGCCAAAAGGTCAGCTTGGCCGACCTTTAATTTTAAATGGTTCATTTTTTCTACCTAGAAACATACGATAAATCGCATCTTACTTGCGTGGGAGAATATTATTTAACATTAACGTACTACCTGACGCTAGAAGACTAAAACAAGATGTTAATATCACTTCACCTCAGCAGTTTCGAAACTCGTCAGGAGTACAAACGCCAAAGTTTAAGGTAATTATGAAATACAGCAACAAACTACATATATTAAATATACACTCCTGTAGCCAAATTTTTGTTTATTGTTCTTTTTTTTTTATCTTACCTATTTACTTTTATTTTCTTACTATATTTCATAATTAAACTCTACCGTTCATGCTCCCGACGATACGACCTATGGTTTTGAAACTGTGGAGGTGAATTGATAACAATTTCTCGAGCCTTTCTTAGCGCATCGTAGCTATGGTAGTGTCTTTAAATGATTTGCATTTTCAAACTGCAAGATCTTTGCGTGTACTTGTTTCCATTTCAACTTCGAGAACACTTGTTCACAATTCTAATGACTAGAGCTGGGATTTTTATGTAATATCATATTACAAAATATGTAACAAAAACTAATGAAATATGTAATTAAGGTAAAAATATGTAATATCAAATAAATCAAATATGTACTGCATGGATAAACATTTACCTTTGTTTATCTGTTTATATACACAACGGTGATCCAATAAATGAAGCTTTTCATAATTCAACTCACTAACACTTTGATGCATAGTATTTTGCCATATTTCTATGTAGTTTATGTAAAATGTTGCGTATTTATTGCAGCGATAAACATTTACCTTTGTTTATCTTTTCATAGATACAACGGTGATTAAATAAATGATTAATAATTCACCTCACTAACATTATGCACTGTCAGGTATTTTACCATATTTTCTACGGTCGTAGATTACCGCCGATCAGAAAGGATATACCTGAATGCTGAAAACGACCTTTCCACGTCACAAGGTATCACTGGCGCAAGTGATCCTGTCATCATGCTTATTTCGACCTACATTTACTCCAGAAAATGTCTGGGAATCCCCTATGTCCTTTCGGGAATCGCTTGTGCATCCATTGCGCAATTTGAAATATGCATTTGGATAGAGTAGGTTTGAAATCTTTTAGGATACCATGCCTTAGTTGTACCGTTAATGGTACTGGAAATACCTGAACTTACATTCCCTATAGCGCCGAAAGAAAGCATTTGTGCACCATAGATGGTTTGTACTTTCATTTCTTATATTCATGTCAGGAATCTAATGACGTGGTGTTGTCGATAATGTTTTGCATATACTGACAATATTGAACAGTTCTCTGCCCGGGGAATATTTAAAATGTAGTCGAAAATCAAAGTTTAGAAAGAAAATTGCAAAATATGTAAGTTTATGAAAAATCAATACGAAATATGTAAAATAAAATTCACATATATTGATCCCAGTGTTACAATTCATGAACATTTCTACTTTCTAGCGTCCTACATAACTGCAAATGGAATACATAAGCACATAAAAATCCTAGCTTTACTAATGGCCAACACATCTGCTTTAATTTGAGGTCTTAATAAAACATTCAATTTGATCATGAATCAATTTCATTATATTTAGACCGCATTATTAGGGAAGTACTGTCAATTCCGATTCTTCTCCGAATTTAGTCATATAAAAATTATGTGATGTGAGGTCAGAAACATTTAGCAAACTTTTACATTTAATGGCACACAGTGAATTACTATGGTGTTCTACTACTGAGCCAGCAACATCCAACAGAATTTCGTATAAGCCATTAACGTCGGATTTCAGTTGCATTTTCTTTGAGGAACTTTCTCCTTCGAATTTTATTTATGGCCTTTAGGCATCTAAGGCTCAGGCCGGGATAGGGGGAGGGGAGAGAATTGTGGAAGGTGTCGGCCAGGGCCTATTTTGAAAATGCCATCCTGGCATATGTCTGGTGTGACTGAAGAAAAACCTCAGTCAGGATGGTCGGCCGCTGGGATCGAACCCACGACCCCCCTAAATGCTGCGCCTATGATCTAGCACTGAGCTACAGCGGCTTCGTTTTCCACTTCGAGTTTCATACAGGCTTCTAACTGCTAAGAAGTACAGCTATGGACAAAAATTTTGACCCATGTCTGTAACTAACTTTTCTTATTCCAAAAATAAATACCTATTAAAATACCACATATATTTGTTGACTTGCAGAGAGATGCCCAATAACATGATATACTTCTGTGGAAAATATTGTCCTGATACTTAGCTACAGAAGGGTGATATTTGAGAAAAAAAAATCACCTTTCCTTGGCAAAAAATTCTGAGTCCAAAAGTCTTACCAAGTCGTATAGTTCCCTCCCTGGTTTTATCCCGGAGAGGGATATTTTTGTAACCCAATGAGAAGTATTTATTCTAATTTTAATTTTCGTTCATAGATGTTACACACAAGAGGGACATCTCTGCAAATTTGGAAAATATTCTCTCAAGACATGCGTAAAAAAAATAAAAAGGTTCTGCCATCGGCATACAAAGATGTCAAAAAGAAGTACAGTATGTCCGCAAAATTATGGCGGGTTTTAAAACGGCCATACCAACACAACAAAACACGATGATAGCATGAAACAAGCCCCAAATGAAAGAAACTACAGTGTCTTACGTGCTTGGCATAAATTTTGTGTAGGAAAAAACAAGAAAATGATTTTTATTACTACGTTGAGCTACGATAAACATATGGTACAGGCACTTTTCTGTTTACACTCCACCTTCTTTGGCATCTAATTAGCTGGTTAAGTAAGCCAATCATGTGTAGCATGTAATTTGACTACCAACTGACTAATAGCAACTTAAGGAATCCTACTTATGACATGGATATTCTAATTCTTTACTCCTATCCTAAAGCAACCACGGTATCTTTAACAATATGGTGCGTATTTTCTCCAAAATGTCGGAAATAGTTACAGTTACACAACACTTTCAAAATTTATTTCACTCTCAAGGTATAAAGCACTCACCCTGGACTTCAAATTACTAAGGTCGAGAAAGAGCTTCTCATATGGTCTGTATTTGTAACCAAAACCCAGAGGCTTGTAAAACATCACGGTAAAAATCACAGCTAAGACAACTACAGTAAGCAACTGCAAGCCTCGTCGGTGCCATTTCCGAGTGGATGAACCCAAATTCACTGTAAAGAACCAAACGCCACGTTAGTATCCATAAATTATAAAATAACGTCGGAAAATAGGTTACTTATATCATAGACCTCATAAAGATAGACGTCATATTCTACTATGAGGTCTATGGCAGAGCCACCTAGCGGATGGATTCAAAATCGCGTGCTCTGAACAAAAACCCATTAGTTTTAGCGCAGCCAGAAATGAGGAAACGTGTTAAGTCTATCTATTATGAGGTCTATGCTTATATCTACAAGGCAGTAAAGTAAATCTGCAAATAACACACAGAAATGAAAACGTGGGTAGTTTTAACTGATAAGGCAAGATTAAGGAAAAGAAAGGTTAAAGACCAGAGAAGGTAATATGGAGCCTTCATATATAATTCCACAAATTAGCATATTTCAACATTATTCTTTGATTTACTTAAGGCTCAATCGCAGTTGGTTTTCCCGCCTTTTTCGTTTCACGACAATTATTCAAAATTAATTTGAATAATGACTTCATTTTTAATATATTTAATGGTGACTACATTTTAATAACTTCAGGATTGTATGCAGACACTTTTGGGACATTATTCTGTCCCAAAAGTGTCTGCACACAATCCTGAGGTTACTAGCAGCATTTCTTTAAAACTAATTGTACCCGTTATTGAAGGACGAAACGAACTTTGGTCTGTGAAAGTTAAATTTTGTGTAGCTGCAATGAATTTTGAATAATTGACGTAAAACGAAAAAGGCGGGATAGCCCACTGCGATTGAGCCTTAATGACCCAGATAAATTACATCATCTAAATATGGAGCCGTCGAAGATTTGTACTATAGAGTATCAATATTACACGAAAATCGAACATCTGAGTACAAAAAGGATAACATTTTATTTTCCATAGTTTGCAGAGAAACTAAAGGCTAAGTTAAAACTTGCATAGTGGCGGATATAATACTACAAGCAAACAGGTCAGAGTCAAAAACTGTATGTAAAATAAAAAACAAATAATCGTAATTTTTTACATACACCACTATGCATTAAACACCACTTGTTCTACCTTTTAAGTTCAAAATGAAAGTGGAAAAGGCGTACCTAGTCACGTCGTTAAAAGCAAAGTTACACAATATTTCTTTCGATCCAATCAAGTACCTCAGGCGCACACAAGTCTCAATAGGTAAAACTTGTACTACATTAGAACTACCAAAGGTAAAGCGTAACGGAAGGTTGAGAACTCAAAACATTTCCTCCTTACCTTCCGCTGAGTCCTACCGAAGTGCGTTTTTGACTGAGATATGAAAAAAATGGGTTTGGTAGAAATTTAAAATACAGAACAAGCAGTTCAAACAGCTATATAATATTACCAGTAAAAGCAACAGTTTTATTTTTTTGGCGGGGAGAGGGGGCAGTGGCTACTTACAAAGTCATTTATATTATTTACTGTTCCATTGTTCGTTGGGGTTCCAATGATTGTCGATGACTCAACGAATTACATTCTAACCTTTCGCTGTTTTTCAACTTCTAACAGATTCCTCGAAGTATTAAACAACGACACACTTTATGAAGCATGAAGAAATAAAAAATAGTAAGTACAAAGTAAAGAAAAATAAAAGTTAACGAAAACACACACTACTGTTATGAAGGAAACACGTTTCTGTTTTAAAAACAATGTTGCCAGATAAAGAGGTGGATAAGTTTCTATGAAGAATGTACAACAATAATTAGCCGTGTGAACCCTGTTTTAAGTACCAGTAGCGTAAACTGGTAAATTCTTATTTTTTTCCTCTATCACGCTTAGAGTGTCAAATTATATGCACATGCAAATTTTGGCAACTCGAGCGCAATTACTTTGGGAGATATCGATGATATAATAGATTCTTGTTTCTGAAGAGTGAAGAAAATGTGTGGATATACCCTTATATCTGTAAAATGCTGAAAGAAATAGAAATCAAATACTTATTAATGAGTACTGGGTGGAAGGCGCTACCTGTTGGAGGGTATGTTCTTCACGGCCGCCATCTTGAATCTCGATTTGTTTCCTTAAATGGGAAGGGGGATCGTGTAATATGTCATTCTGGGTTGGAATTTTATGGGAAATACGTTTCTGAAGACAGTTTTGTCCTACATATAATATTGTGAGAGAGAAGAGTATGTGACGCTACCATGGGGTAATGATACAACAACCTGGAAACATCTATTTTGCTTTGAAATAACGACAGAAATAAAACCTAAATGCTTACAAATCCATATCGAAAGGGTACTATACTCAGGAACAATTTGTATGCATTTGGGTTTCATTTCCATCGTTATTTCGAGAATAAATGTGTGTTTCCAGGCTATTGAATCATTTGCCCATACTAATGTCACACATCATTCTTTCTCACAATAATACATTTACGGAAAAACTGGCTTCAGAAACGTATTTCAAGTGAAATTCTAGCGCAGAATGACATATTGCACGATCCCTTTCCCATTTAAGAAAACCAAACGAGATTCAATATGGCGGCCGTGAAGAACATGCGCTCTAACAGGTAGCGCTTTTCACCCAGTAACCATTACTATGTATTTGATTTCCATTTCTTTCAACATCCACACATTTTCTTCACTATTCAGAAACAAGAATCTGAATATTATATCATCGATATATCTCCCAGAGTAATTGCCCTCGAGCTGCCAAAATCTGTATGTGCACATATTTGGACATTCTACCCATGATGGAAGAAAAAAAATTAGAACCTTTTTCTGCCCCATCACTATGCTTGCTTGTGAGACAATTGTAGATGTTACCTATGCCCATTTTGTTTTGATGCGTTGAACATTAGAATTTTGATACTCTGCAAATAAAGAATTTTAATAAATTAAATTGTTTATATTCTTTATAATAGCTAAAGTATTATATATTTATTGTTTAATAATGTGCTAATAAAAAGAGTCCAAGATATGTGAAGGATCTGTGTTACGGAATGGGTTTCTAGAAATTATGAGACATGATTCCTTTACTGCTCTATCAAGATGTGACAGTTTTATAGAAAATACACGAGGTTTAAATACTGTGCTTCGCTTCTCAACGTGAAGACGTATGGACAACCCTGACACCTGGTTTGAGTAATCTACATTCCTTTTTTGTTTCTTAATTCTAATTTTGTAGGTTTCGTTTTGTCATTCCAATGTATTTGTTTAAATGCGTCATTTTTGGACATGCCTCGATGGACGTAAAATGGGCATTATTTGGTGTTTTTTGAAAATTTGAGTAATCTTTGAGTAAATCGATAGGCATACATATTTTGGTCAAATTGGGACTACCTCTGAACCGATTTTCATCAAAATCTGAGATGGTAAAGTAAAATCAGTGTGTTGATCACGGAATGACCCATACATTCCCTTGTGGTCCATTTAATTTCACGAAAATGGACAAGGATTGTTTCTCGGCATCTTCCGAAAATGATGAAAATATTTTAATGTTAACCTTAATGTCTCTTAGGATGTCAGTGCCCCCTTAAGAGACGCTAGAGGATGTATTTTTGGTACCGTATTTCCTTTACTTACAAAGATGTATTCTTCAAAATTTCAAGTTCCTGCGATACCTTGAAATACTAAATGCCGAAGAGCCTTAACCTTACATGGAAAT
>JAGDQP010038383.1:0-18193 GCA_022664845.1 Lepisma saccharinum
TAAGATTAACAGAATATTAATCTAATATTACTCACTCACTTTCCCTAGTAATATTGAACTGAATTAATTAAATAAAGTCGAGAAATATAAAACCGAGAAACATATTAAATTAATTCCGAAGCGGAAAACAAATTGCCTCCTTTTCACCCATTTGACATGACTTCCCGTAAGGCAACCAAGCTTGTAGCCATGACTCAATCACACGTCGCACCGATTCAGCGAAGAATCACGAGACTTGAACAAACAATCTTCTTATCAACTAAGAACCTTTCTCGACCAAGAACCACACAACAGTGAAGTCCTCTTCCTTTCCACTCAAACAAGCACACCAAGTAAAAGTTGAATAACGAAAAGCCTTCAGTGTTGCCTTAGCAAAATCCTTGTTCTCTCGCAAACTTTTACAAAAATAACCCAAATAAAAAAAAAACTTTTTTTTTACATAACCATAAACAAATAAATAATTAACAATGAAATAAATGACTATGAGTCCATTACAGGCTGTAATCATTCTACTTTCGGAAGATAACTACACTCAATATAAAAGTTTCAGTAGCTTTATGTATGTGTTTTACATATGTCCAGCGACAACACTAAAAGCCAACATGTAGCCATTTTCGCTTCCTTATTCGCTCACTGTCCCTCTACTCACGAGAAAACATCAACACCTGATGTCCACAATTACCACGAATGTCCATAGACTTTTCTTTCCTCTATGTCCAACGCAAGCAAATAACCGCTTAGTTCAAAGAGAAAAGGAATACAGCGTGAAAAGTTTAATTAATTCAGATTAAACTTGTTTTCACAAACTTGATGTACCCGAAAAAAAAAAATCACTTTGAACTGTTTCCCATGTACATGACCATAAACATTTCGCTGCGTCTCGAACAACTGGGGACGAGGCCAGGTGGCTATTGAAAAACACGATACCATTCATCATTCTCCAGATGTATGAGACCACGCCTCACACTTAATGAATGAAGAAAACCATCCTTGAAGAGATGGGAATTGAGCTCTTACCACATCTGTTATACAACACAGATCTAGTGCCTTCTGACTGTCATCTCCTCTATGCACTGTTAAACGTATTAGGCGATATATGATTTTACGCGCAAGCAACACTGAAATAGTACTATTGGGGTGAACCATAAGTACGTGCATTTTTTGTGTTGTTTCAGTTTGTGCAATTTTTTGAAGTCAATAAAATTACTTTATAAGCAAATGTTATATATAATTTGTAGCTTTTGAAATGCTCTTTCATATTAACTTATTAGCTACAATTAATTAATCATTATTTTTTTCGTGTCAGTAAAGTCATGCAAAAGTTTGAAATTCGAGTACTTTTACATCACTACTGGAAGCAAGAGTTGAAAGCTACTGAAGCGGCAAAGAAAATATGTGAAGTGGAAGGAGAATAAATCGTCTCAGTTCGTACAGCACAAACATTATTCAAAAATTTCAATGAAGGACACACAGACCTCAGAGATGAGCCACGTGCGGGTCTATGACTGTGAATACTGAAGCCATCCGTAAAGCCGTCGAAGCCAATCCATCAACCAGTACTCGCAGAATGTTGGCTGAACTAAATATTCCACAAACATCAGTTGTTCGGCACCTTCACGCTCTTAGAAAGCACAATAGGCGCTGTCGAGAAGTACCGCATGACTTAACGCAGAATCAAGCTAAAAATTGTGTAGACACATGCCAAAAAATGCTAGAAAATCTGCATGACGACCGTTTTATTCGCCGAATTGGGACTTGTGATGAGAAGTGAGTTTATTTCAGCACACCAGACAAGCAAAATCAGCGGCTCAATCCCGGACAAATGTGAGTCTGGAGAATGTGCACTTATTATATAAATAAAACAGCTCGAATAAAAACACAAAGTAACAAATATATCAGTGAGTCTACTTTCATTGAAAATTTTCATGACATAAGCTACCATCTTGAAAAATGTCATAAGTTGATATACTCAAAACGGTGAGTTTGCAATCGAGTGGGAGGCTGAATAAACAAAAACAAAGTAACTTCACGTTCAATGAAAAACGAAAATTTGTAGTAAGGAGTTGATAGTTAAATCAGATAAAAATATTTTATTCTCTAACTTATTGATAAAAGCGAATAATTTGGATTCTTCTCTGCCCGGTCAGACATCCTAAAAGTTGCCAAACTTCTAATCATAACTCTACAATGTACAGAAATTAACAACAACATTATGGTAGGCTCCCCGCTTTGATATGCAAATGTTAAGTTATTGGTCCTAATATTACGTTGAGAGTACTATCGCAATATTTTACAATAATTATTTACACTATACTCGACTTGTGAGCAAATGTTTACTAAATTCTACATCCATTTTTTCTGGGTTCATATAAAGATTCAAGTTGGAAGCATTGCCAAATATATTCATAGATATTTTGAAAGTAAGTTGATTATACTTATGACACAATAAATCTCAAAAAAGCATTTCTGAATAACCTTAGAACGTTGTCTGAGCTTGTTTCAGTATCACTATGCCACATCATCGCAGCATATTCAATTTTAGTGAGATATATATAGTGTATCTAGACAGTAGGCCAGTTCCAACGATCCCTGCCCTTGCGGATTTTTGAAGACCTATATTTCTCAAAAGTATGGTTCGTTAATCAAGTGGTCTGTAGTCAATGCATTTGTGGATGTGAGTGTGAGAGATGTTTGAAGTTGAATACTACCGGTGATCTACAATAGCAATGAATTTGGATATACAAAGGGCGTTGAAAAAGTTTTTGTGGGCTCCCAATGGGCCATATTTTTTTAGTACTAGCACTAGGACCATGAAGTTTGTGTGCATGTATTTGTGTCCTTTATGTACATACGCATGTAACACAATGTATTCTCGACCCGATGTGACAACATTTAGCCCACTGTTCTTTCCATGCCGTAAACGCAATTTAGTAATAAACCCGGACGCTCATTATTACACCACCTTTTTACATAAGTAATTGGTTCTTGGTCACTGGTAATCTGCCTGCCACGAAGGTGGATCTTCATAAGACCAGACAGAAAGAAATCGGACTGGGCCAGGTCCGGTTGAGAGACCACTTCACATCCCATACTTCTGATCTTCTGCTGTGTGTGATTGGCTGTTTGGGACCTTGCATTATCTTGATGCAGTTTAAGCACTTTCTTTTGAGCTCAGGTCTTTTTGTCTGTATAGCACGTCATAGCTTTGCTAGTAACAAACAATACCGCTCCGTATTAATTATTGACCGACATTCCAAAATGTCGATGAAGATTGATCACGGCGAGCCAAGAAAAAGTGCGGCCATTAATTTGTCCGCTGATCTGGCAAGTCTTGCCTTTTCTTCCATGGAGAAACGTTATGACGCCATTCCATGGACTGTGTTTTACTCTCAGGATCCATATGAAACAACCATGTTTCATCCTATGTGATCACATCAACAAAACATTGTGGAGAATCACCATTGAACGTGTTCTGAAGTTCGAGACAAATTCCCTTCCTCTTTGCTCTGTTTCCTTGTGACCAAAGTGCGTTTACGTCATGGAAAAAACGGTAGGCTAAATGTGTAACAGTGCATTGAGAATACATTGAGGCTACTATTAAAGTAAGTTGGCCCTTAGTGCAAAACTTTTTGAGCATGTTTATTGAGCACCTTTTCGAGAACTCTTTGCAACTGTCTCATCCAGGAGCAGATCTTCTTAGGCGAAACTAGTGTCAATTGAGCTAGTGAATTGTCTATTGAGCTAGTCTATTGAGCTAGCAGAACTATTAAACTAGGTTATAGATCTAATTTCAACCGATATAACGTTCATTTATCCAGAAATGCTGTGAATACCACTATAGATCAAACATTCAATCGATATGCAAATAAACTGGTGACATAATTTGTTTTAGCATAAATCATGCTGCTTACTACATATGGTGTATGACCAGACACAATAGAGCAAGTTATCTTCAAGCAACTATAGAAATGGCTGATATTGACAGTAGTTCAGTAAAATACACACATAAAGACGTCAGACCAGCCGAAATTACCCAGTGAAGAAGACACATGCAAAGTCATTGAAGCAGTAAGTAACTTTCTTAATCCCTTCAACGTTGAGGACAAATATTTTTATACTTACAATCATCAGGTGCTCCAGCAACCAAAGCAATTGAGCAGGATGTTCTATCAGTGCATACATTTGAAAAAAAATGCACACATCGCATTTATCAAGGTGAGAATCCTTGACAAATCAAATGCTTTCATGCACCTATTACAAAACAAAAGCTCAACACAATTGCAAAACTTGCTAAAGTTGCCAAGGTACCTGGGAAAGTCAATAACATAAGGGAAGTAAGAGCCAAAGGAAATGTGTTTGGGCAGCTTTTTCTTCTCGGCAACATGGAAAGAGTTCTGAAACATCCTCTGGGTCTAGTACCATGGGCTTTTGCAGCCAGTGATGGTAATCCTGCCAAGTCAGATATATCACAACTAATGAATGTGCTAGAAAAAAGATTATCACCTTTCAGACAGACCAAATGAAGATGGTGTCATTTGCATCATAGTCGTTAATGCTCTTTACCAAACCCAAACATCTCTGCTTAATATATTTGGAGAATTAGCAAAGAATTTGTTCGAAGAGCTTCTCAAATTAATTAGAGTTGATTTTGTGACAGATGCATACGGACCATCATCAATTAAAAGCTTAGATAGGGCAAGAAGAGACTGAACTACAAGTCATGTAGTAAAGAGAGAGCTGACAGATGTTCCCAGATATTAGAAAAAAATCTGTCATGTGATGAAAATGAACAGAGCTCGACAGTGTTCCAGTTAATTCAATGGAAGAAATCCAAGTATTCAAGAAAGTTACAAAGAAAAAAGTGTACTTTGTTTGTGAGTGTAAGTTTATCTGCCTCACATCTCCTGATATTCAAGAAACAAGTTGTTACGATCATTTTGTAGATTATTTCAAAAAGGTATGTTAAATTGTTTCGTTTGCCATGGCAAATTTTATAGTATATTAAT
Source organism: Lepisma saccharinum (assembly GCA_022664845.1). Lineage (NCBI taxonomy): Eukaryota > Metazoa > Arthropoda > Insecta > Zygentoma > Lepismatidae > Lepisma > Lepisma saccharinum. Next base: position 5,007 of record JAGDQP010038383.1, read on the forward strand.
CTGGCAGGCAAGAGTGAATTCATTTTCAAATTGTTGTCAGAGTCGTCTAACGACCAATTTTAAAAGTACACATTTGAAAGATTACTGAGTGGGTGGCCTAAAGCCGCCCTTCTGGATTTTGGTATAGTATGCGAAGTATGTGGGTAATCGCTACTGATATTAATGCAGTATTTAGGTGTATTCGTATTCTCGAATGGGTGTAACCTCATGTATAAGAAGGAATACTACAAGGAAGTCTATACATTTAACTTGAGATCTCGTTATGGATATTATTGAAGTGGATCATTTTATATTTTCATCGAGTTAACTACGTATTAGGCTTTTCTGTTGTAAAGGGTGAGTTTGCTTCATATTGAGAATGTCCTAACGTAGCGATTCATGTGAAGGATAGAAATTTGGCTATCAAATCGTTTGTTTATATATATATATCAGTAGTAAACATATATCTTTGCTTGAGGAATTGAAGAGGATTCTCAAGCCCGGCGTCATTGGGTTTGAATCTTTTCTGAGGCCGCGTGTCTTTCAAAGCGGGATCCGCCATTTCGAGATTCGGGTCAGAGCGTCTTCTTTGTTAATGTATTTTTTCACTATTATCTTCTTTTGATTCATATTTCTCAAGAATTCATGAATCTAATTTATTGTAGGAATTCCTGGAGGAAATTTAATACTTAAATGCCATGTGGAAAATCCGCACATGTTAGAAAGATTCAAATGCTAAACATACACTAGTTTCTAGGATTTCTATTAAATGAAAAGTGTATGTTAAACTTTGTTCGACTGTATTCAGAGTTGTATTATAGAAATATTCGACGTTATAGAATATCAGCTTAAACAAGAATGCTATTATTGCATTCACAGTAGAGAATTATTTGTATAGAACTGTATGTCATTTTTATTGTTCATTCCACACTTTTAAACAAAATGATTTCATACATTTCTATTCAAGGTTAGTTGATATATACTGATTATCTAGTTAGTTGATTATCTAGGGAGAGCAAATTATTTGTAGGGTCTTGCGTATGGGTCCCGCCTATGTGACAAATCACTCGATATATTTTTTTTGGTGTATGACATTTTCTGTTAACCCAACATGGAAGCGGCTTGTTTGCAAAAAGACCTTAATTACAGAAATGTTTATATAATAGAGGGGTAAATCGAAGGAGTTTTGTTACAAAGTGGAGTAAAAATTCAAGGGCTTTAGTCGAGCCAAGAGGAAGCAGATACAAGAATGATTTTACATTATCTACATTTTGCTGTAGATTGTCCTCGTGACACTAAGTTAATAGTTAGATCTCCAGACACTGACGTATTTGTGCTACTTCTCAACAAGCATATAGCGCAGACAATTGTACTGATACAGGTACGGGTAACAAGATTTCTCATTAATGTGCACCCTGTTATTGATGAAGTGGGAAGGGAGATGACTTCTGCACTACCAGCACTTCATGTTTAAACTGGTTGTGACACCACAAGTGCCTTTGTAAGGAAAGGTAAGAAAACACCACTGAGGACCCTCAAGCAGCATCCAGACTGCATTCCTTTATCTTCGAAGTGCTACTTGCAGTAACTCTTTGTTTGAGCAATAGGATCAATTTACATACACTGTGTATGGTGTCTCGGTTACAGGAGATGAGTCTGCTGCCTCCTTGTAGGAATTATCTAAGAATGCATACAGAAAGGGCCAATTACCAGACTTTTTATGGTACAATGCAGACAAATCCCAATGTCCCACCGACTTCTGGCCATGATTGGAATGTTGAGAATGACCAGCTGGAAACTCAATGGACTGAAGGTGACCTAATGCCCCAAGACATTGTAGAAGTGTTAGTGGATGACTGAGATACTTCTGAGACATGACTCCTGAGCTTGTTGATTTCAGTGATGTAGTATTTGATGTAGATCATTGACAAAATGCTTCATAGTTAGAATTTGTGAGGATATACTATTGATAAAACACATAGGTAATGTGTACCTGCCTGCAAATACTATTTTAAAAGTCTTCATAAAAATCACTTCAACGTGAAGATCCTTGCCTTCACTGCCTTATATACAGCGCATCCACAGATTTTCCCTCACCTGTCCATACGCACACCTCCTGTTCTCATATTTCGATATTATTTACACTAATGTGTTTGGTATATGTTGGTGACATGTTATCTGAGTAAGAAGGTTGTAAGTGTTAAGAGCTGCCCGCAAGGTACAAAACATTTTATAATTCTTGGTTTCTTCTTCTACTTCTACGAGTTGGGCATATTAGGCACAAAAGTTGCTTCGTTGAAATCTGTGTCCGGTAATCTTTCCAAAGATCTATGGTTCATGTCCCTGTGACAGTTAGGGGGTCACTAGGGGCAAAAATATGAGGGTCTACAATCGCTGGTCCGGAAAAGGTTAAAAATTTCCTTGATCCCATTTTGAAGAATCCTAGTCATTAATTATTCCACCAATATGGTATTTGAAGACCAGACGATATTGTTTGTTTAGACATTACTTTAACTAAAAAATGGTCTAAGAAAATCCGCATAGTAGGGGGGAACATGGACTAATTATATAACAATATAAAAGTTTCATTATGAACAAGTGCACTTCATTGATTAAGTATATATCCGATTATAACTGTGCACTAATATAAGGACATTATATACTGAGAAGATCCTTCGAATTTGTATTTATATGTCACTCGTTGCGACCTTCGAATAATACTAGGCATTTAGGATCATAATACTAATGGCTGGGAATTACTGTTGACGATGATGTTTTGATTTAAATGTTAATAGATTTATTTTCGGCTCACATTACAAAACAACTCTTTATTTTATCAACAATGTTTCTACTTCAGCTATGTTCATGACACAATTTTCCCTACAAGAAATCATTAGCGTTTGAAGACGTTTTTCTTTCAATTAAGAATATTTTGTACAATTAATTTTATCACTTTTATTTGAACGCTTGAAATGTTTTTTTTTTTTATTAAAATGGGAAATATTATGATAAAAATTACAAATTACAAAATGCAAATACAAACGAGCGTAGAACCTGCAATATATTAGTCTTGAGCCGACCACTCTACAACTTCATTCACTCAGGCCGATAGAAACCAAGAATACATGAATGATCCAGTGGAATAAGAGTATATGCAACGTCAGGGTCGTCTTGAACTTAACCTATTAGGATTTTGTAGGAGAGGTTTTACAGGGTTTTCACCAAGCTGAAAAACTTAGAAAACATTAATAAGTTTAAGACATTATTTTGTATGAAGGGGTGCTGAAAATAAAATAAATTTATTTTCAGAAATATGTGTTGATATAAAAAATATATATATATATTATTCATATCGTTATGTGGTGAAAAGGGGTGAGGTTGCATATAATGTTATCTCCTTAGGAAGCGATTGGGAAGATCTTTGGTCTTGTTTTCCTTTGAGTGTCCTGCATAATATATTAATTGGGCGTGATTTGTAAATTATCACACTAAAAAAAAGGACAATTTGAAGTTTACAGACGAAGTAGTAGGACTGTAGTTTTTGATGATTGAATCAATCTCCAAACTGAATCTACTCAGAAATTCAAAGGAGCTGACATTGATGTAAAATTTCAGATCTCATTAGCTAATAAACGTATAAAAAATAAGTTAGTTGTGACATTATTATTCCTTGAATCAAGTATTATAGGCCATAAATCTGATATCAGTACTAGCTACGTTCAGTTATCAAAACGATTTGGGTGGGATTTTAAGCTCGCGTTTAAAGACAGTACTATTGCCCAACAATTAACTTTGGGTCCAATAAAATACTCAGTTGTACATGGTCTTACTACACAATCTTTTGAAGATTTAAGTGATGATATTTAACTCTGATGATTTCTCTGCGGCATGTTTTGATAACTCACTTAAATGCATTATTCAGAAGGAACAAATGTACCTTATTTTGGAAAAGAAACGCGAAAAATATAAACTCAGAATAACTGACCTGTTTTTCTGAATCAATATTACTTTCTTACTCTATAGCTTATGGAACTGGCAAGTCCATCGCAACAGTAACACATTTTCCCCAACGATTCTATCCTGAACAAGATGGAGCCCAGTTTTAATCACAAACAATTGTTTCACGATCATAGCTTCTAATATTATTTGCCATCCACGATGGCATATAACCCCAGTTTCTTTCCCATGGCCTGCCCACCTTATTCGTTGTTATTTCATTATTATTACAATATCGGGTTAGTCGTTATGTCCGTGACGTTCGTCGTTATGCAGTTTAATCCATTCCCCAGTCACTTCACACCTTTCAGACCATATCTTTTTCTTAAAACCTTATTTTAAAACATTGGTAATTTATGATCATTTGCTGGGGTCGTTTCCAAGTTTCGCGACCGTAAAATATTGCCATCAGAATATCAGGTCGGCATATTTTAAATTTCAACTTTCTTGAAATTCATCGGATTGAGTAGAGACTCAGAAGTTCCTGGATTGAGTAGAGACATGCATAGCCCGATGCCAAGTGACTATTTATTTCGTCCGTGACCTCGTTTATGCTTGTTACATATGCTCAAAAATATTTATTTTTTACTCATATTCTGATCCTTAATTGTTATGTATCATGCATTTTGCTTTCTCTGTGTTTACCTGTCGAACTACTTCATCGCACGCTGCTACTAAGGCATTGGAGTTATCTTGCATTTCATCTTTATCGTCACCTATTAAATCTACACAATTTGCGTATATGAACATTTGATTAAAGCCACTCAATGATATCCCCTTTTGTCTTTTTTATTTTCTGAATCGCATATTCTAAGGCCATAATTGCTAAAAGCATAATTTGTTTCAACTCTTTGCGAATCTCGAAACTATCTGACATATTATTACCTATCCGTACTCTTTATGAGGTCACTGACACGTCCAAACTAGCTGAACCAGTTAGTTCCAGAATTCCAAATTGTACCAGGACAATATATTATGTTTTCCTTTTGATATAGTAATATGCTTTCAGTCAACGAATAGCAGGCGAACAGTTTCATTTTATTCCGATTTTTTCTTTTAGGTTTTCTTAAGACAAAGACAAAAATCTGGTCCAACGTGGATATATTCCTTGTACATTCACAATGGTGAGATCCAATTATTCCATCTGCGTATACATTTAGGCGAGTTAGCAGTGGCGGTAATGAGTTTCCGCGGTTATTATTACAATCCGATGTATTGCATTTTTTATAAACCGGAACTATTATTAAGGTTGTACATTTTTTGGGAGTTACTCCTTTGTCCATATAGCTGTTATCAATTTATATATTTCCGTGTTTAGTGCCGTTCCTCCCGCTTTAATTAATTCGGCTGTAATAGTGTATATTCTCGGTGATTTTTTTTTTTTAGTTTTTATCGAAATTTTGAGTTCGATTACGCTAGGGTAAGTTATCTACTGTTCTGCCGTATAGATTTTAAATTCATCTGTTTTTTTCACCGTTGTGTACATTAAGGAGTTTTTCGAAATAATTTAAATGCACTGAAAAATTTAGTTGGATTCCCTTGAAAACCTCCGCGTTTTAATTTAGACTGGTAACATTTCCTTAATGAGTTTACCCCCTTGTATAGATATCATTTTCTTGTATTTTTTTTTTGTTTTTCCATTTTTTCGAGTTACGGTACAGGTTGGTATTTGCTCGCTTCTATAACTTAGCCATCATTTAAGGCATGCTTCATCTGACCATTTTTTCTGCTGTTTCTTCTCACCTACACTTTCTTTCGCTGCGCTTTTAAATGTATCACATTTTACTTACATCAATTTGACTATTCAACTTTATTAGTACTCAAGTCGGCTAAGATTTCGAACCTATTTGAGACTTTGAGTTGATAGTCTGCTTTTACGCTTGGATAATCTAATCGCTTAAATTCTAATTTAAGTTGTTTTGATATTTTTATTTCTCATCTCGCTGTGCATATCGTTTCCTTTGCTTTTGCGATCTCTAACTGACGGTCGGTGGTACCTTTCGCTCCTGTGTAAAACTTAACGTCCATTAAGTCATGTGTCTTTTACTATCTACTAATACGTGATTGATCTGGTTGAGGGTTTTGCTATCGATAGATGCCCGCATACATTTTTGTATTTGTTTTGTGTTTAAAGTGAGAGCTCTTTACTAGCAGGCTTTCGACATGGCTAAATATATTAGTCTTTCTCCGTTGGTATTTTCGTGAATGCTGTATTTTCCTGTAGTGTGTCTCTATTTTCCTCACTATCTACTTGGCGTTAAAATTACCAAACATAATTTTAGTATTATACTCTATATTTTGAACCACCGGAACGAATGTTCTTAATCAGAAATCCTGTTTCAAAATCGTGAGACTGTGTTCCGCGTGCCAGAAAGTGTACTTGCCCTGTAAGATGCTATATTTTCCCTCTTCAGCCAGACTTCTTTAATCGCTAATATGTCCAGCGCGAACTTGGTCTCGTGTATCGCCAGCAGAAGAGCGCCCGTTGTGTAAACATTCGTATGTTGCACATTCAAATTCTAAGTATTTCATAATCCCCTTCTTGGAGCCTCCTGAAGAAATTCCTGCCGGAGATCCCAAAGTAGGACTAGTTTACCCCCGGAATATATCGCCCCAGGAAAATTAATGAACCATCAGCTACTAGTTCTTGACATGACTTAGCGGTGAACGGTTGTCAGATCTACGACCTCGCAGTAAAGGCAGACATTAAGGATGTCGGCCTATATCCGTCTCTGAGCCGTGTCGATGCCATTTATTATCAGCCTCATGGTGGTAAATGTGAAGCTGCTTCCCTTCACCATGATAATTGTGTTCGGTGTTATCTTTCCCTAGCCTTTGCTGATTCGTCTACTAACTCTAAGTTAGTCGCCCTGGTTTTGGTGCGACAGTTAATATTTCCAGTACTCACTGTATTTGATCGACATTATACTATCAATCACCTGGGGAGGCGCCTGGTAGAAGACCAGTACCTCTAAAACGGTTCTGATACATTCTGCCGCTTAAAACTTGTGTATGTACATATATTAAGGCATTGCCTTATTTTCAATTCTATAAAATTATCCTCCCAAGTTTCCATGGTCTTAAATCAAATTTGTTGTTTAGGACGTATTAAAGAGAAAAAGCTTCAAATAAAAGTGATTCACCAATGGTCCTTTTCGGTAGTTGTAGTCTCGATGTAATCTAAAAGGCATTCAAGTACCGATACAAACATTCAGGTTAGTATCTTAATATATTGATCACTAATTTATTAATAAGATCCTACTACTCGCCGAAATGAGTTTACCCACTGCACTGAAAAACCTAACAATAAGTGTTGATGTTATTACAAATGGAGGAGATCAATGTAAAATGCAGTTTTAAACAGTATTTTTAACGTAGCTTGATTATCATCCATGCATGTTGTTGCATGTGTTTATGACAATAAACTTCAAATTCAGTTTAGCCTGAAAAGAACGTTTCAGTGAAGACCTGTAAAAATAAGGGATCTCTGTTTTCCAAATTTCGTACGAATCTTGCCTTTGAATTTGTACCACTTACTGAAAAGGAATAATAGGCAAAATTGCATTTCACTCAGATGAGGACTAAAGCTGCGAGGAAAAAAAAAACAAAAACAAACAAGTTTCTAAAATACACTTTTCCTGACACGAAGTACAATAGATGAGAGCATGAATTAGAAAAAAAAATAGTATATCTGATGAATGAAAAATGAAAAGAAGTTGAGTTACAGCTTCAAATGTATTATTACAAGTGTTATTGTTATATATCACATTACAATTAAGATTTTTTTTTTATATTTGAACTCTTTAATTTAAAATTCATTTTCTTCTGTAAACAATATTGTAATTTATTCCGTTTATCTGCGCTCTTATCGTTAATTTGAACTGGTCATCAGGAGGATAAATGTGATTGAAAAGTCCATTGGCGTCGGGCCAATTAAAAGAAGATATAACTTTTTGTTTCTCCATTGTCAGAAAAAAATACATAAGTTTACATTTATTTTCGGCAGTTTTTATTGCTACATTGATTTCGTTTATTTTAGCTGTTTTTAAATGTTTGGAAATGTTGTTGTTATCCAAGCGCGAAGGGCTTCTGGGTTTTGAAACAACAGATAACGCTCAACGACTTGGATATTAAGCATAAATTATATGTAAACAATAATTAGAATATTTGCTCATTTAGTACTTTTCAGTTTCTTATAACTTGTTGAACCACCAAGGATCTTTCTTTTGTTTACGGAGTAATATATTTAAACAGCTTTCACAGTTAAAAAAACACACAATAATTCAGAAACAAATAAAGTTTCTCGCAATGTACTGGCATTGAAGACAACCTATCTTCAAATTTTAAATCAAGGACACATATACATTCAAGAAAACACCAAATAGTGTTTTAAAGAAACGGCAGAAGCACAGCATAACAAACATAGAGTGATATTTCAATGTCGGGTATTAGCTGACTTTGACAAAATTAAGCATATTGTGATTAGAAGGAAATCTAATATGCTACAGGGATTACACATAGTGAGCGTCTGGTCAAGGTGGTTGTACGCAAGCTACCGCTTGAGACCTCTATTCCAGACCTGACAGAAAATCTGACATCACTAGGCTACAAACTAATCAACATCAACCAAAGGTTGAGAAAACATAAAACGCCCGTGGAAAAGTTCAAGAATTCTAGCGACAAAAGGAGATATGTGCTTACAAACCTGCATATAAGCGTATGCGTAAATGCTACTTATACATGTGTATGTGTATATATGCAGATATATGCTTATATACCTGCTACAATACATAAAACAAATGGAACTATAAAGACCACCATTAGTTCCCCAGTGTTATCGTGTAACGATAACGACATTCTCAGAACATTTAAATTTATTTTCACAAAACTGTAAGAAAGTACAGTCATTTCACTAACCGTAAACATGCAGCATTTCCAACATCTGAAAAAATTGGAATGGAGTCCATCGTAAAACTGTAGAAGGTGCAAGTGTTTAAATCATAGACTAAAGCTCGTAAGATGACTTCCGAAACAGCATCTGCATGATATTAAATTTTGTCCCACGACCAGAAGAACAGAAGGATCATACCACAAGAACCATAAACAAAGACAAGCGTAACGAATCACAGACCGAGAAAACAACAGAGGTAATCATAGTAATCCATAGGAGAGATAATTTTAGAATGAAACGGCAACTTCGATTTGTCTAGCGCTTTCTACGGTGATTTAAGCTAGCAATAAATACGGCAACTAATGTATCAACAGTTATAGAAATGTTTATGGAAATTGTAGATGATGTTGTTTCTAAATCTAAATATATGCCTATCCATAATTTACTGACAATAACCACATGGAATTCAGATGAACGTGAAAAAACAGACACTTACTTTTAGTAGATTCTCGAATGAACATAAAATTGTGGTTGACTTCTTTCAAGAAACTTTTTACACAAATCTGATAATTGACTTGCATAACTCACAAGCACATTCCAAATTAGATAACACACAGGCTTGACCGTAAAAGCAGGTAGAAAAATGACTTGTTTATATCGATTGAATGATGTTGTTCTCACTAAATGGGTGATATGTTTTGCCCAAAACACATTGGAAGTGTTTACTATAAAAACATTTACTCGAGGAGTACCTACAAAAAGTAACAGGATACCAGGCATCAGCAACTTTTGTGTCATCATCCGACGATGAACAAAATTCTGTACTTGACCCTATAGTTATATCGGTTGGTGAGCTAAGTGCCATAAATGGTAAACGGAACAATAAATGTCCAATTGATGCTGCAGTTGATCGCTATGAATATATATTAATTTCTTCTTTCACTATCAGTGCACTCAAACATCCTACACATTCCCCCAACTTCTGAGACCTTCTACATCTGCTGAATGTATCATTAATCAAGGAGGTCCCATAGTACTCTTGTATGCTATAAATTCACCAGAATCAGATCAAGATTTTGTAATATTTATTCTTGCGCATAAACGCTACAACTCAACGTATTTCTACTCTCGGGATCTGACACACTGACGGCTAGCGTTCAAAAATAGTTAAATACAATGATAGATCTTAATGAGCGAAAACACTCATTCGGAAATCGATAAAATTGTATCTCACATCACACACTTCTCAAAGATGTAGCTATGAGAACCTCTACTTGAACAGCATAGGGACGATGAAAACTGAAGAACATCTTCACGCCTCATCTGCACATACACTTTAAGCGCTGGACACTTCGGCGATAGCAGAATACTTATTACATACCAGAAAACCAACTATGGTGCAACATTTTAGCAAACAAGATTATGAAGATCTTCTGCCGGATGTCACACAAAACGATTGAAACATAAGGAGATACCAACTTTCCTCCAAACAAGATATCCATCACGCACTAGAGTAATCCAGGGCGAAAAGCACATGTTGAAATATATCCATACGCTTCTTAAACGCAATTTAAATCTAACAGGTACGTAGTAGATGAATATTTAAAATTAACATGTAAAAACAGCATCAGATGCTCTTTCTGAACATTAAACCGCAAAACCACCAAAGAACCACGAAAACTAGCGAGACCGAGAGAAGTGAAATAACAAATAAGAAAACTTCCTTCACGGTAAACTCCTGGAGTAAACAAAATCAGAATGCAGCTCCTAAAAAAAACAGTAAACGAATCCTCTTGGTATATCTAGCTTATTTATTTCATACAATATTAATCACTGGTTATTTTCCCAGAAATGAAAAGAAGTCAGAATCAATACTATACCAAAACCTGGAGAAAACTTTTACTAAGAGAAATATATCGACCCATTTGTCTCTTGTTACATATAAGTAATCTGAAGGAAAAATTATCTCTCAACATATTAAAATAACAAGTGGGAAATTTCTCATAGATATATCGAAGTCATTTGAAAAAGTTTTGCTTGCAGCGTTATTGCATAAACTGATGCTACCAGGTTTCTCTGACCCTTGTCAATCTGCTAAAATCATATCTATTCAGCCGCACTGTTATACATTTGTTGGGGAGGATATCAGTCAAACTAACGACCAATCAGAGCATTTGTTTCCCAAGGAGCTATATATTGTATATACTTATCTTGTATCAACATGCACGGCAGTGCATGAGCCAAGTTCTTCACGTCAGAAAACGTCAGCACTGCCAGAAGCATGTTATACAGGAACAAGAGTTTATGGCAAAATCGACGATTTGGGGGCCCCGTAAGAAAAAAGATGTTAAAGATAGGAATATGAGCTTTTGCCGTTAAGGAGATATGGTAAATATGTGCAGATGTACAAAATTTCATATTCGTATCTCAAACTGTGTTCTAGTTGTGGAGCCCTGAAATTGCACATTTTAGGCTAACTGACTCACTCACTCACTGACTGACTGACTGACTCACTCATCATATTGTTTAGGGTGTTTGGAGTAAGCTAGAAACATGAAATTTGGTATGAATGTAGAGGATGATAAGTAGATAAAGGAAAAATTCCGACATTTTGAAAACGTCGCCATCTTGGATTCAAAATGGCCGCCAAACCTAAAATTTCAAAGAATACACAGCCTAAACGACTAAAGATAGAACAGTGAAATTTGGTATGAAACTACATCATTGATAGCAAATTAAGAAAACTTTTTAAACATTTGAAAAAGTCGCCATTTTGGATTCAAAATGACCGCCAACCCTAAAATTTAAAGAATACACAGACTAAACGGCTGCCGCTAGAATAATGACATTTAGTATATGAAAATATTACAAAATATCTCTAAAGACGCCATCTTGGATTCAAAATGGCGGGCGTCATAAATCCATTTTCCAACTGCTTGAGCCAGAGATACGAAATTTGGCATAATGATGTATTATCAAGAGTAGTTTAGGTAACAACGTTTTAAAAAATTCACCATCTTTGATTCAAAATGGCAGCTGAAATACCATTTTTCACATCGTTCGAGATAGAGAAATGAAATTTGGTATGACAGTGTATCATCACGAGTATGTCACGAAGATATAAGAAAACGTTAAAAATGTGTCCATCTTTTATCCAAAATGCCCGCCTAAGCCAAAATTTATAACGACTGAAGCTACAGAAACGAAATTTGGTATGAAGGTGTACCATTACGAGTAGGTTAGAATAAATTCGGCTCGTCTCCCATATTAGGGTACAGTTCCCAGCTGGAGCCTAATTGCGATAAAGGGGTGCGCCCCAGCGATGCCATCTTGGAATTCTGGGGGCAGCGCCCCAATGAGGCGAAGCGAGTATATACATTACACAAGTGTAAAAAGCTGCGAAATACGAGCAAAAGCACCAGGGGTGCAAACTGTCCAGTCAACTCCTTCAACCTTAAAAAGTGGTGAAATGGAATATGGATGAGCCTAGTTCCTGTCGCCAGCTTCCAATACTCCTGCGTGTCCCACCAGGTTTTACTCGTCACAAACGTTAGCACTGCCAGGAGCATGTTATACAGGCAGAATGTGAAAGTTTCCCCATTCGGGTGCAGCGCTCTGGAGTATGAGGGAATATCTGCATCATGTGGTGCAGCGACGCGAGCGAATCGAGCTGAGTATCAACACGTACGGCAGTGCATGCAGCCGAGTTCCGCGTGTCACAAAACGTCAGCATGCTATACAGGAACAAGAGTTTATTGCGAAATCAACGATTTTGAGGTTCTGTAAGAAAAAAGATGTTAAAAACTGAAATATGAAATTTCGAAGTATGACGGTATATCATCACTAGTAGATTACAAAATATCTGCAAAGACATCATTTTGAATCCAAAATGGCTGACTTCATAATCCATTTTCCAGAACGTTTGAACTAGGGATACGAAATTTGGCATAAAGGTGTATTAATGAGAGTAGTTTAGTGTAGTTTAGTAGAGAATAATTTACATTTTTGAAAAAGTTCTTAACTTTGATCAAAATGGCCGCACAAAAACTTTTCCACACCATTCGAGCTATAGAAACGAAATTTGGTATGAAGGTGTACCATCACAAGTAGGTAACAGCAATGTAAGAAAACTTTTTAAAAATGGCTTTCTTTAATTCAACATAGCCGCCCAAATACCATTTTCCAAAACACTGAAGCTAGAGAAACGAAATTTGGTATGAAGGTGTACCATCACGAAAATGTTTCAATAAATGGATCAAACCACCGCTATGAGCGTGCAGCCCCCGAGGCGATATGGGAAAAGGTCTGCACAGCATGGGGC